>JAJOZX010019533.1:0-29716 GCA_023014485.1 Bathynomus jamesi
GATGCCCCCCAGACCCCGCCGCACTCGTGCGGGAGGCACCAAAAGTGAAGCCCCCAACCGGGCAAACCTAACCTCTATACCCCAAAACTCCTGAGAAGCCGAACTCTGAATCCTCTAAGCCGATACCAAAGTCGATTGCTCGTATCCCACACAAGGCCTCGGATCTGGGGCTAAGGATGGTCGCGAAGGCCTCCAACTCCTTCCCTGAACCCATGGTGCTATCCCAATTGGTGAAAGGGCTGAGAGAAAGATCTTATAAGTACACCTTCGAAGAGAACTTGGACACCACTCATGACATCCCACTCTTGATTGAACAACGAGAAATCACTGTCCACAGTGAGGGCCTCGACGTTCTCCCGGACGCGGCATACAAAAAAAAATTCGTTCAGGAAATGCGACGCGCTCCCCGACAGGCACTGAACCAAAAAGCAAAACCCAATCAACATGCACGCGCAACAAACTAACCTAACGATTCATCAGCAAAATGTACTGCCTTGGCAAGCGCACAAGACGTCTCTGGCCAATACCTACAGACTAATCGACCCAGACATCATCCTCATTAACTCACACAGCCTAAAGGCACCCCAGCAAATAAAACTGTTCAATTACATCATCATACAATCGAACAGACCGCAAGAAATGCATGACGGTGTCGCAATTGCCGTCAAACGTGGTCTTCGCTTCGAAGAGATCACAAGCTTCGAAGACGAAACACTGGCAGTCAGGTTAAGACTGGGCCACGAAGACCTCATCATTGGGACGACATACTGCCCCCCGAGGATGGGCACCATCTCATCAGTAGACATTATCAAACTTCTGAACTACAGCTGCCCAGTTTACATCATCGGAGACCCAACCCAACCCAACCCAACCTAACCCTTAACCCAACCTAACCTAACCCTTAACCCAACCTAACCTAACCCTTAACCTAACCTAACCTAACCCTTAACCTAACCTAACCAACCCTTAACCTAACCTAACCTAACCCTTAACCTAACCTAACCCTTAACCTAACCTAACCTAACCCTTAACCTAACCTAACCTAACCCTTACCTAACCTAACCTAACCCTAACCTAACCTAACCTAACCTAACCTAACCTAACCCCTAACCCTACCTAACCTAACCTAACCTAAACCTAACCTAACCTAACCCTAAACCTAACCTAAACCTAACCTAACCCTAAACCTAACCTAACCTAACCTAACCCTAAACCTAACCTAACCTAACCTAAACCTAACCTAACCTAACCTCATCCGCGGATATAAACATCCGCGGATATAAACATCCGCGGATATTAACATCCGCGGATATTAACATCCGCGGATATTAACATCCGCGGATATTAACATCCGCGGATATTAACATCCGCGGATATTAACATCCGCGGATAAACATCCGCGGATATTAACATCCGAGGATATTAACATCCGCGGATATTAACATCCGCGGATATTAACATCCGCGGATATTAACATCCGCGGATATTAACATCCGCGATATTAACATCCGCGGATATTAACATCCGCGGATATTAACATGCGGATATTATTTTTGCTCAAATATCTTCATATAAGAATGCATGATTCAATTTCCTTTCTAATTGAATCCCCTCGGCAACTATCTTCGCGGCACGACTTCCAGAACGGACAAGTGCCACCTCCGACGAATCAGATAGTGAATCAGAACCTGCACCCGAACCCGTCTCCGCCCCAGTATCAGATAACGAAGCGGAATCTTACACGGATGCCCCCCAGACCCCGCCGCACTCGTGCGGGAGGCACCAAAAGTGAAGCCCCCAACCGGGCAAACCTAACCTCTTGCCCCAAAACTCCTGAGAAGCCGAACTCTGAATCCTCTAAGCCGATACCAAAGTCGATTGCTCGTATCCCACACAAGGCCTCGGATCTGGGGCTAAGGATGGTCGCGAAGGCCTCCAACTCCTTCCCTGAACCCATGGTGCTATCCCAATTGGTGAAAGGGCTGAGAGAAAGATCTTATAAGTACACCTTCGAAGAGAACTTGGACACCACTCATGACATCCCACTCTTGATTGAACAACGAGAAATCACTGTCCACAGTGAGGGCCTCGACGTTCTCCCGGACGCGGCATACAAAAAAAATTCGTTCAGGAAATGCGACGCGCTCCCCGACAGGCACTGAACCAAAAAGCAAACCCAATCAACATGCACGCGCAACAAACTAACCTAACGATTCTTCAGCAAAATGTACTGCCTTGGCAAGCGCACAAGACGTCTCTGGCCAATACCTACAGACTAATCGACCCAGACATCATCCTCATTAACTCACACAGCCTAAAGGCACCCCAGCAAATAAAACTGTTCAATTACATCATCATACAATCGAACAGATCGCAAGAAATGCATGACGGTGTCGCAATTGCCGTCAAACGTGGTCTTCGCTTCGAAGAGATCACAAGCTTCGAAGACGAAACACTGGCAGTCAGGTTAAGACTGGGCCACGAAGACCTCATCATTGGGACGACATACTGCCCCCCGAGGATGGGCACCATCTCATCAGTAGACATTATCAAACTTCTGAACTACAGCTGCCCAGTTTACATCATCGGAGACCCAACCCAACCTAACCTAACCCTTAACCTAACTAACCTAACCCTTAACCTAACCTACCTAACCTAACCCTTAACCTAACCTACCTACTAACCCTTAACCTAACCTAACCCTTAACCTAACCCTTAACCTAACCTAACCCTTAACCTAACCCTTAACCTAACCTAACCTAACCTAACCCTACCTAACCTAACCTAAACCTAACCTAACCCTACCTACCTAACCTAAACCTAACCTAACCCTAAACCTAACCTAACCTACCTAACCTAACATCCGCGGATATTAACATCCGCGGATATTAACATCCGCGGATATTAACATCCGCGGATATTAACATCTTGTAATTTTTGCTCAAATATCTTCATATAAGAATGCATGATTCAATTTCCTTTCTAATTGAATCCCCTCGGCAACTATCTTCGCGGCACGACTTCCAGAACGGACAAGTGCCACCTCCGACGAATCAGATAGTGAATCAGAACCTGAGCCCGAACCTGCACCCGAACCCGTCTACGCCCCAGTATCAGATAACGAAGCGGAATCTTACACGGATGCCCCCCAGACCCCGCCGCACTCGTGCGGGAGGCACCAAAAGTGAAGCCCCCAACCGGGCAAACCTAACCTCTTGCCCCAAAACTCCTGAGAAGCCGAACTCTGAATCCTCTAAGCCGATACCAAAGTCGATTGCTCGTATCCCACACAAGGCCTCGGATCTGGGGCTAAGGATGGTCGCGAAGGCCTCCAACTCCTTCCCTGAACCCATGGTGCTATCCCAATTGGTGAAAGGGCTGAGAGAAAGATCTTATAAGTACACCTTCGAAGAGAACTTGGACACCACTCATGACATCCCACTCTTGATTGAACAACGAGAAATCACTGTCCACAGTGAGGGCCTCGACGTTCTCCCGGACGCGGCATACAAAAAAAAATTCGTTCAGGAAATGCGACGCGCTCCCCGACAGGCACTGAACCAAAAAGCAAAACCCAATCAACATGCACGCGCAACAAACTAACCTAACGATTCTTCAGCAAAATGTACTGCCTTGGCAAGCGCACAAGACGTCTCTGGCCAATACCTACAGACTAATCGACCCAGACATCATCCTCATTAACTCACACAGCCTAAAGGCACCCCAGCAAATAAAACTGTTCAATTACATCATCATACAATCGAACAGATCGCAAGAAATGCATGACGGTGTCGCAATTGCCGTCAAACGTGGTCTTCGCTTCGAAGAGATCACAAGCTTCGAAGACGAAACACTGGCAGTCAGGTTAAGACTGGGCCACGAAGACCTCATCATTGGGACGACATACTGCCCCCCGAGGATGGGCACCATCTCATCAGTAGACATTATCAAACTTCTGAACTACAGCTGCCCAGTTTACATCATCGGAGACCCAACCCAACCCAACCCAACCTAACCCTTAACCCAACCTAACCTAACCCTTAACCCAACCTAACCTAACCCTTAACCTAACCTAACCTAACCCTTAACCTAACCTAACCTAACCCTTAACCTAACCTAACCCTTAACCTAACCTAACCTAACCCTACCTAACCTAACCTAACCCTACCTAACCTAACCTAACCCTAAACCTAACCTAACCTAACCCTAAACCTAACCTAAACCTAACCTAAACCTAACCCTAAACCTAACCTAAACCTAACCTAACCCTAAACCTAACCTAACCTAACCTAAACCTAACCTAACCTAACCTAACATCCGCGGATATAAACATCCGCGGATATAAACATCCGCGGATATTAACATCCGCGGATATTAACATCCGCGGATATTAACATCCGCGGATATTAACATCCGCGGATATTAACATCCGCGGATATTAACATCCGCGGATATTAACATCCGCGAATATTAACATCCGCGGATATTAACATCCGCGATATTAACATCCGCGGATATTAACATGTAATTTTTGCTCAAATATCTTCATATAAGAATGCATGATTCAATTTCCTTTCTAATTGAATCCCCTCGGCAACTATCTTCGCGGCACGACTTCCAGAACGGACAAGTGCCACCTCCGACGAATCAGATAGTGAATCAGAACCTGCACCCGAACCCGTCTCCGCCCCAGTATCAGATAACGAAGCGGAATCTTACACGGATGCCCCCCAGACCCCGCCGCACTCGTGCGGGAGGCACCAAAAGTGAAGCCCCCAACCGGGCAAACCTAACCTCTTGCCCCAAAACTCCTGAGAAGCCGAACTCTGAATCCTCTAAGCCGATACCAAAGTCGATTGCTCGTATCCCACACAAGGCCTCGGATCTGGGGCTAAGGATGGTCGCGAAGGCCTCCAACTCCTTCCCTGAACCCATGGTGCTATCCCAATTGGTGAAAGGGCTGAGAGAAAGATCTTATAAGTACATCTTCGAAGAGAACTTGGACACCACTCATGACATCCCACTCTTGATTGAACAACGAGAAATCACTGTCCACAGTGAGGCCTCGACGTTCTCCCGGACGCGGCATACAAAAAAAAATTCGTTCAGGAAATGCGACGCGCTCCCCGACAGGCACTGAACCAAAAAGCAAACCCAATCAACATGCACGCGCAACAAACTAACCTAACGATTCTTCAGCAAAATGTACTGCCTTGGCAAGCGCACAAGACGTCTCTGGCCAATACCTACAGACTAATCGACCCAGACATCATCCTCATTAACTCACACAGCCTAAAGGCACCCCAGCAAATAAAACTGTTCAATTACATCATCATACAATCGAACAGATCGCAAGAAATGCATGACGGTGTCGCAATTGCCGTCAAACGTGGTCTTCGCTTCGAAGAGATCACAAGCTTCGAAGACGAAACACTGGCAGTCAGGTTAAGACTGGGCCACGAAGACCTCATCATTGGGACGACATACTGCCCCCCGAGGATGGGCACCATCTCATCAGTAGACATTATCAAACTTCTGAACTACAGCTGCCCAGTTTACATCATCGGAGACCCAACCCAACCCAACCCAACCTAACCCTTAACCCAACCTAACCTAACCCTTAACCCAACCTAACCTAACCCTTAACCTAACCTAACCTAACCCTTAACCTAACCTAACCAACCCTTAACCTAACCTACCTAACCCTTAACCTAACCTAACCCTACCTAACCTACCTAACCCTACCTAACCTAACCCTACCTAACCTAACCTAACCTAAACCTAACCTAACCTAACCCTAAACCTAACCTAAACCTAACCTAACCTAACCCTAACCTAACCTAACCTAACCTAACCTAAACCTAACCTAACCTAACCTAACATCCATATAACATCCGCGGATATAACATCCGCGGATATTAACATCCGCGGATATTAACATCCGCGGATATTAACATCCGCGGATATTAACATCCGCGGATATTAACATCCGCGGATATTAACATCCGCGGATATTAACATCCGCGGATATTAACATCCGCGGATATTAACATCCGCGGATATTAACATCCGCGGATATTAACATGTAATTTTTGCTCAAATATCTTCATATAAGAATGCATGATTCAATTTCCTTTCTAATTGAATCCCCTCGGCAACTATCTTCGCGGCACGACTTCCAGAACGGACAAGTGCCACCTCCGACGAATCAGATAGTGAATCAGAACCTGCACCCGAACCCGTCTCCGCCCCAGTATCAGATAACGAAGCGGAATCTTACACGGATGCCCCCCAGATCCCGCCGCACTCGTGCGGGAGGCACCAAAAGTGAAGCCCCCAACCGGGCAAACCTAACCTCTTGCCCCAAAACTCCTGAGAAGCCGAACTCTGAATCCTCTAAGCCGATACCAAAGTCGATTGCTCGTATCCCACACAAGGCCTCGGATCTGGGGCTAAGGATGGTCGCGAAGGCCTCCAACTCCTTCCCTGAACCCATGGTGCTATCCCAATTGGTGAAAGGGCTGAGAGAAAGATCTTATAAGTACACCTTCGAAGAGAACTTGGACACCACTCATGACATCCCACTCTTGATTGAACAACGAGAAATCACTTTCCACAGTGAGGGCCTCGACGTTCTCCCGGACGCGGCATACAAAAAAAAATTCGTTCAGGAAATGCGACGCGCTCCCCGACAGGCACTGAACCAAAAAGCAAAACCCAATCAACATGCACGCGCAACAAACTAACCTAACGATTCTTCAGCAAAATGTACTGCCTTGGCAAGCGCACAAGACGTCTCTGGCCAATACCTACAGACTAATCGACCCAGACATCATCCTCATTAACTCACACAGCCTAAAGGCACCCCAGCAAATAAAACTGTTCAATTACATCATCATACAATCGAACAGATCGCAAGAAATGCATGACGGTGTCGCAATTGCCGTCAAACGTGGTCTTCGCTTCGAAGAGATCACAAGCTTCGAAGACGAAACACTGGCAGTCAGGTTAAGACTGGGCCACGAAGACCTCATCATTGGGACGACATACTGCCCCCCGAGGATGGGCACCATCTCATCAGTAGACATTATCAAACTTCTGAACTACAGCTGCCCAGTTTACATCATCGGAGACCCAACCCAACCTAACCCTTAACCTAACCTAACCTAACCCTTAACCTAACCTACCTAACCTAACCCTTAACCTAACCTAACCCTTAACCTAACCTTAACCTAACCTAACCCTACCTAACCTAACCTAAACCTAACCTACCTAAACCTAACCTAACCTACCTAACCTAACATCCGCGGATATTAACATCCGCGGATATTAACATCCGCGGATATTAACATCTTGTAATTTTTGCTCAAATATCTTCATATAAGAATGCATGATTCAATTTCCTTTCTAATTGAATCCCCTCGGCAACTATCTTCGCGGCACGACTTCCAGAACGGACAAGTGCCACCTCCGACGAATCAGATAGTGAATCAGAACCTGAGCCCGAACCTGCACCCGAACCCGTCTACGCCCCAGTATCAGATAACGAAGCGGAATCTTACACGGATGCCCCCCAGACCCCGCCGCACTCGTGCGGGAGGCACCAAAAGTGAAGCCCCCAACCGGGCAAACCTAACCTCTTGCCCCAAAACTCCTGAGAAGCCGAACTCTGAATCCTCTAAGCCGATACCAAAGTCGATTGCTCGTATCCCACACAAGGCCTCGGATCTGGGGCTAAGGATGGACGCGAAAGCCTCCAACTCCTTCCCTGAACCCATGCTGCTATCCCAATTGGTGAAAGGGCTGAGAGAAAGATCTTATAAGTACACCTTCGAAGAGAACTTGGACACCACTCATGACATCCCACTCTTGATTGAACAACGAGAAATCACTGTCCACAGTGAGGGCCTCGACGTTCTCCCGGACGCGGCATACAAAAAAAAATTCGTTCAGGAAATGCGACGCGCTCCCCGACAGGCACTGAACCAAAAAGCAAAACCCAATCAACATGCACGCGCAACAAACTAACCTAACGATTCTTCAGCAAAATGTACTGCCTTGGCAAGCGCACAAGACGTCTCTGGCCAATACCTACAGACTAATCGACCCAGACATCATCCTCATTAACTCACACAGCCTAAAGGCACCCCAGCAAATAAAACTGTTCAATTACATCATCATACAATCGAACAGATCGCAAGAAATGCATGACGGTGTCGCAATTGCCGTCAAACGTGGTCTTCGCTTCGAAGAGATCACAAGCTTCGAAGACGAAACACTGGCAGTCAGGTTAAGACTGGGCCAAGAAGACCTCATCATTGGGACGACATACTGCCCCCCGAGGATGGGCACCATCTCATCAGTAGACATTATCAAACTTCTGAACTACAGCTGCCCAGTTTACATCATCGGAGACCCAACCCAACCCAACCCAACCTAACCCTTAACCCAACCTAACCTAACCCTTAACCCAACCTAACCTAACCCTTAACCTAACCTAACCTAACCCTTAACCTAACCTAACCTAACCCTTAACCTAACCTAACCTAACCCTTAACCTAACCTAACCCTTAACCTAACCTACCTAACCCTACCTAACCTAACCCTACCTACCTAACCTAACCCTAAACCTAACCTAACCTAACCCTAAACCTAACCTAAACCTAACCTAACCTAACCCTAAACCTAACCTAAACCTAACCTAACCCTAAACCTAACCTAACCTAAACCTAACCTAACCTAACCTAACATCCGCGGATATAACATCCGCGGATATAAATCCGCGGATATTAACATCCGCGGATATTAACATCCGCGGATATTAACATCCGCGGATATTAACATCCGCGGATATTAACATCCGCGGATATTAACATCCGCGGATATTAACATCCGCGGATATTAACATCCGCGGATATTAACATCCGCGGATATTAACATCCGCGGATATTAACATCCGCGGATATTAACATCCGCGGATATTAACATCCGCGGATATTAACATGTAATTTTTGCTCAAATATCTTCATATAAGAATGCATGATTCAATTTCCTTTCTAATTGAATCCCCTCGGCAACTATCTTCGCGGCACGACTTCCAGAACGGACAAGTGCCACCTCCGACGAATCAGATAGTGAATCAGAACCTGCACCCGAACCCGTCTCCGCCCCAGTATCAGATAACGAAGCGGAATCTTACACGGATGCCCCCCAGACCCCGCCGCACTCGTGCGGGAGGCACCAAAAGTGAAGCCCCCAACCGGGCAAACCTAACCTCTTGCCCCAAAACTCCTGAGAAGCCGAACTCTGAATCCTCTAAGCCGATACCAAAGTCGATTGCTCGTATCCCACACAAGGCCTCGGATCTGGGGCTAAGGATGGTCGCGAAGGCCTCCAACTCCTTCCCTGAACCCATGGTGCTATCCCAATTGGTGAAAGGGCTGAGAGAAAGATCTTATAAGTACACCTTCGAAGAGAACTTGGACACCACTCATGACATCCCACTCTTGATTGAACAACGAGAAATCACTGTCCACAGTGAGGGCCTCGACGTTCTCCCGGACGCGGCATACAAAAAAAATTCGTTCAGGAAATGCGACGCGCTCCCCGACAGGCACTGAACCAAAAAGCAAAACCCAATCAACATGCACGCGCAACAAACTAACCTAACGATTCTTCAGCAAAATGTACTGCCTTGGCAAGCGCACAAGACGTCTCTGGCCAATACCTACAGACTAATCGACCCAGACATCATCCTCATTAACTCACACAGCCTAAAGGCACCCCAGCAAATAAAACTGTTCAATTACATCATCATACAATCGAACAGATCGCAAGAAATGCATGACGGTGTCGCAATTGCCGTCAAACGTGGTCTTCGCTTCGAAGAGATCACAAGCTTCGAAGACGAAACACTGGCAGTCAGGTTAAGACTGGGCCACGAAGACCTCATCATTGGGACGACATACTGCCCCCCGAGGATGGGCACCATCTCATCAGTAGACATTATCAAACTTCTGAACTACAGCTGCCCAGTTTACATCATCGGAGACCCAACCCAACCCAACCTAACCTAACCCTTAACCTAACCTAACCTAACCCTTAACTAACCTACCTAACCTAACCCTTAACCTAACCTACCTAACCTAACCTTAACCTAACCTAACCCTTAACCTAACCCTTAACCTAACCTAACCTACCTAACCCTTAACCTAACCTAACCTAACCTAACCCTACCTAACCTAACCTAAACCTAACCTAACCCTACCTAACCTAACCTAAACCTAACCTAACCCTAAACCTACCTAACCTACCTAACCACATCCGCGGATATTAACATCTTGTAATTTTTGCTCAATATCTTCATATAAGAATGCATGATTCAATTTCCTTTCTAATTGAATCCCCTCGGCAACTATCTTCGCGGCACGACTTCCAGAACGGACAAGTGCCACCTCCGACGAATCAGATAGTGAATCAGAACCTGAGCCCGAACCTGCACCCGAACCCGTCTACGCCCCAGTATCAGATAACGAAGCGGGATCTTACACGGATGCCCCCAGACCCCGCCGCACTCGTGCGGGAGGCACCAAAAGTGAAGCCCCCAACCGGGCAAACCTAACCTCTTGCCCCAAAACTCCTGAGAAGCCGAACTCTGAATCCTCTAAGCCGATACCAAAGTCGATTGCTCGTATCCCACACAAGGCCTCGGATCTGGGGCTAAGGATGGTCGCGAAGGCCTCCAACTCCTTCCCTGAACCCATGGTGCTATCCCAATTGGTGAAAGGGCTGAGAGAAAGATCTTATAAGTACACCTTCGAAGAGAACTTGGACACCACTCATGACATCCCACTCTTGATTGAACAACGAGAAATCACTGTCCACAGTGAGGGCCTCGACGTTCTCCGGACGCGGCATACAAAAAAAATTCGTTCAGGAAATGCGACGCGCTCCCCGACAGGCACTGAACCAAAAAGCAAAACCCAATCAACATGCACGCGCAACAAACTAACCTAACGATTCTTCAGCAAAATGTACTGCCTTGGCAAGCGCACAAGACGTCTCTGGCCAATACCTACAGACTAATCGACCCAGACATCATCCTCATTAACTCACACAGCCTAAAGGCACCCCAGCAAATAAAACTGTTCAATTACATCATCATACAATCGAACAGATCGCAAGAAATGCATGACGGTGTCGCAATTGCCGTCAAACGTGGTCTTCGCTTCGAAGAGATCACAAGCTTCGAAGACGAAACACTGGCAGTCAGGTTAAGACTGGGCCACGAAGACCTCATCATTGGGACGACATACTGCCCCCCGAGGATGGGCACCATCTCATCAGTAGACATTATCAAACTTCTGAACTACAGCTGCCCAGTTTACATCATCGGAGACCCAACCCAACCTAACCTAACCCTTAACCTAACCTAACCTAACCCTTAACCTAACCTACCTAACCTAACCCTTAACCTAACCTAACCCTTAACCTAACCTTAACCTAACCTAACCCTTAACCTAACCTTAACCTAACCTAACCTAACCCTACCTAACCTAACCTAAACCTAACCTAACCCTACCTAACCTAACCTAAACCTAACCTAACCCTAAACCTAACCTAACCTACCTAAACTAACCTAACATCCGCGGATATTAACATCCGCGGATATTAACATCCGCGGATATTAACATCTTGTAATTTTTGCTCAAATATCTTCATATAAGAATGCATGATTCAATTTCCTTTCTAATTGAATCCCCTCGGCAACTATCTTCGCGGCACGACTTCCAGAACGGACAAGTGCCACCTCCGACGAATCAGATAGTGAATCAGAACCTGAGCCCGAACCTGCACCCGAACCCGTCTACGCCCCAGTATCAGATAACGAAGCGGAATCTTACACGGATGCCCCCCAGACCCCGCCGCACTCGTGCGGGAGGCACCAAAAGTGAAGCCCCCAACCGGGCAAACCTAACCTCTTGCCCCAAAACTCCTGAGAAGCCGAACTCTGAATCCTCTAAGCCGATACCAAAGTCGATTGCTCGTATCCCACACAAGGCCTCGGATCTGGGGCTAAGGATGGTCGCGAAGGCCTCCAACTCCTTCCCTGAACCCATGGTGCTATCCCAATTGGTGAAAGGGCTGAGAGAAAGATCTTATAAGTACACCTTCGAAGAGAACTTGGACACCACTCATGACATCCCACTCTTGATTGAACAACGAGAAATCACTGTCCACAGTGAGGGCCTCGACGTTCTCCCGGACGCGGCATACAAAAAAAAATTCGTTCAGGAAATGCGACGCGCTCCCCGACAGGCACTGAACCAAAAAGCAAAACCCAATCAACATGCACGCGCAACAAACTAACCTAACGATTCTTCAGCAAAATGTACTGCCTTGGCAAGCGCACAAGACGTCTCTGGCCAATACCTACAGACTAATCGACCCAGACATCATCCTCATTAACTCACACAGCCTAAAGGCACCCCAGCAAATAAAACTGTTCAATTACATCATCATACAATCGAACAGATCGCAAGAAATGCATGACGGTGTCGCAATTGCCGTCAAACGTGGTCTTCGCTTCGAAGAGATCACAAGCTTCGAAGACGAAACACTGGCAGTCAGGTTAAGACTGGGCCACGAAGACCTCATCATTGGGACGACATACTGCCCCCCGAGGATGGGCACCATCTCATCAGTAGACATTATCAAACTTCTGAACTACAGCTGCCCAGTTTACATCATCGGAGACCCAACCCAACCCAACCCAACCTAACCCTTAACCCAACCTAACCTAACCCTTAACCCAACCTAACCTAACCCTTAACCTAACCTAACCTAACCCTTAACCTAACCTAACCAACCCTTAACCTAACCTAACCTAACCCTTAACCTAACCTAACCTAACCTACCTAACCCTACCAACCTAACCTACCTAACCTACTAACCCTAAACCTAACCTAACCTAACCCTAAACCTAACCTAAACCTAACCTAACCTAACCCTAAACCTAACCTAAACCTAACCTAACCCTAAACCTAACCTAACCTAAACCTAACCTAACCTAACCTAACATCCGCGGATATAACATCCGCGGATTAAATCCGCGGATATTAACATCCGCGGATATTAACATCCGCGGATAAACATCCGCGGATATTAACATCCGCGGATATTAACATCCGCGGATATTAACATCCGCGGATATTAACATCCGCGGATATTAACATCCGCGGATATTAACATCCGGGATAAACATCCGCGGATATTAACATCCGAGGATATTAACATCCGCGGATATTAACATCCGCGGATATTAACATCCGCGGATATTAACATCCGCGGATATTAACATCCGCGGATATTAACATCCGCGGATATTAACATCCGCGGATATTAACATCCGCGGATATTAACGTAATTTTTGCTCAAATATCTTCATATAAGAATGCATGATTCAATTTCCTTTCTAATTGAATCCCCTCGGCAACTATCTTCGCGGCACGACTTCCAGAACGGACAAGTGCCACCGACGAATCAGATAGTGAATCAGAACCTGCACCCGAACCCGTCTCCGCCCCAGTATCAGATAACGAAGCGGAATCTTACACGGATGCCCCCCAGACCCCGCCGCACTCGTGCGGGAGGCACCAAAAGTGAAGCCCCCAACCGGGCAAACCTAACCTCTTGCCCCAAAACTCCTGAGAAGCCGAACTCTGAATCCTCTAAGCCGATACCAAAGTCGATTGCTCGTATCCCACACAAGGCCTCGGATCTGGGGCTAAGGATGGTCGCGAAGGCCTCCAACTCCTTCCCTGAACCCATGGTGCTATCCCAATTGGTGAAAGGGCTGAGAGAAAGATCTTATAAGTACACCTTCGAAGAGAACTTGGACACCACTCATGACATCCCACTCTTGATTGAACAACGAGAAATCACTGTCCACAGTGAGGGCCTCGACGTTCTCCCGGACGCGGCATACAAAAAAATTCGTTCAGGAAATGCGACGCGCTCCCCGACAGGCACTGAACCAAAAAGCAAAACCCAATCAACATGCACGCGCAACAAACTAACCTAACGATTCTTCAGCAAAATGTACTGCCTTGGCAAGCGCACAAGACGTCTCTGGCCAATACCTACAGACTAATCGACCCAGACATCATCCTCATTAACTCACACAGCCTAAAGGCACCCCAGCAAATAAAACTGTTCAATTACATCATCATACAATCGAACAGATCGCAAGAAATGCATGACGGTGTCGCAATTGCCGTCAAACGTGGTCTTCGCTTCGAAGAGATCACAAGCTTCGAAGACGAAACACTGGCAGTCAGGTTAAGACTGGGCCACGAAGACCTCATCATTGGGACGACATACTGCCCCCCGAGGATGGGCACCATCTCATCAGTAGACATTATCAAACTTCTGAACTACAGCTGCCCAGTTTACATCATCGGAGACCCAACCCAACCTAACCTAACCCTTAACCTAACCTAACCTAACCCTTAACCTAACCTACCTAACCTAACCCTTAACCTAACCTACCTAACCTAACCCTTAACCTAACCTAACCCTTAACCTAACCCTTAACCTAACCTAACCTAACCTAACCCTTAACCTAACCTAACCTAACCTAACCCTACCCAACCTAACCTAAACCTAACCTAACCCCTAACCTAACCTAAACCTAACCTAACCCTAAACCTAACCTAACCTACCTAACCTAACATCCGCGGATATTAACATCCGCGGATATTAACATCCGCGGATATTAACATCCGCGATATTAACATCCGCGGATATTAACATCCGCGGATATTAACATCCGCGGATATTAACATGTAATTTTTGCTCAAATATCTTCATATAAGAATGCATGATTCAATTTCCTTTCTAATTGAATCCCCTCGGCAACTATCTTCGCGGCACGACTTCCAGAACGGACAAGTGCCACCTCCGACGAATCAGATAGTGAATCAGAACCTGAGCCCGAACTGCACCCGAACCCGTCTCGCCCCAGTATCAGATAACGAAGCGGAATCTTACACGGATGCCCCCCAGACCCCGCCGCACTCGTGCGGGAGGCACCAAAAGTGAAGCCCCCAACCGGGCAAACCTAACCTCTTGCCCCAAAACTCCTGAGAAGCCGAACTCTGAATCCTCTAAGCCGATACCAAAGTCGATTGCTCGTATCCCACACAAGGCCTCGGATCTGGGGCTAAGGATGGTCGCGAAGGCCTCCAACTCCTTCCCTGAACCCATGGTGCTATCCCAATTGGTGAAAGGGCTGAGAGAAAGATCTTATAAGTACACCTTCGAAGAGAACTTGGACACCACTCATGACATCCCACTCTTGATTGAACAACGAGAAATCACTGTCCACAGTGAGGGCCTCGACGTTCTCCCGGACGCGGCATACAAAAAAAAATTCGTTCAGGAAATGCGACGCGCTCCCCGACAGGCACTGAACCAAAAAGCAAAACCCAATCAACATGCACGCGCAACAAACTAACCTAACGATTCTTCAGCAAAATGTACTGCCTTGGCAAGCGCACAAGACGTCTCTGGCCAATACCTACAGACTAATCGACCCAGACATCATCCTCATTAACTCACACAGCCTAAAGGCACCCCAGCAAATAAAACTGTTCAATTACATCATCATACAATCGAACAGATCGCAAGAAATGCATGACGGTGTCGCAATTGCCGTCAAACGTGGTCTTCGCTTCGAAGAGATCACAAGCTTCGAAGACGAAACACTGGCAGTCAGGTTAAGACTGGGCCACGAAGACCTCATCATTGGGACGACATACTGCCCCCCGAGGATGGGCACCATCTCATCAGTAGACATTATCAAACTTCTGAACTACAGCTGCCCAGTTTACATCATCGGAGACCCAACCCAACCCAACCCAACCTAACCCTTAACCCAACCTAACCTAACCCTTAACCCAACCTAACCTAACCCTTAACCTAACCTAACCTAACCCTTAACCTAACCTAACCCTTAACCTAATCCTACCTAACCCTACCTAACCTAACCCTACCTAACCTAACCTAACCCTAACCTAACCTAACCTAACCCTAAACCTAACCTAAACCTAACCTAACCTAACCCTAAACCTAACCTAAACCTAACCTAACCCTAAACCTAACCTAACCTAACCTAAACCTAACCTAACCTAACCTAACATCCGCGGATATAAACATCTGCGGATATAAACATCCGCGGATATTAACATCCGCGGATATTAACATCCGCGGATATTAACATCCGCGGATATTAACATCCGCGGATATTAACATCCGCGGATATTAACATCCGCGAATATTAACATCCGCGGATATTAAAATCCGCGGATATTAACATCCGCGGATATTAACATGTAATTTTTGCTCAAATATCTTCATATAAGAATGCATGATTCAATTTCCTTTCTAATTGAATCCCCTCGGCAACTATCTTCGCGGCACGACTTCCAGAACGGACAAGTGCCACCTCCGACGAATCAGATAGTGAATCAGAACCTGCACCCGAACCCGTCTCCGCCCCAGTATCAGATAACGAAGCGGAATCTTACACGGATGCCCCCCAGACCCCGCCGCACTCGTGCGGGAGGCACCAAAAGTGAAGCCCCCAACCGGGCAAACCTAACCTCTTGCCCCAAAACTCCTGAGAAGCCGAACTCTGAATCCTCTAAGCCGATACCAAAGTCGATTGCTCGTATCCCACACAAGGCCTCGGATCTGGGGCTAAGGATGGTCGCGAAGGCCTCCAACTCCTTCCCTGAACCCATGGTGCTATCCCAATTGGTGAAAGGGCTGAGAGAAAGATCTTATAAGTACACCTTCGAAGAGAACTTGGACACCACTCATGACATCCCACTCTTGATTGAACAACGAGAAATCACTGTCCACAGTGAGGGCCTCGACGTTCTCCCGGACGCGGCATACAAAAAAAAATTCGTTCAGGAAATGCGACGCGCTCCCCGACAGGCACTGAACCAAAAAGCAAAACCCAATCAACATGCACGCGCAACAAACTAACCTAACGATTCTTCAGCAAAATGTACTGCCTTGGCAAGCGCACAAGACGTCTCTGGCCAATACCTACAGACTAATCGACCCAGACATCATCCTCATTAACTCACACAGCCTAAAGGCACCCCAGCAAATAAAACTGTTCAATTACATCATCATACAATCGAACAGATCGCAAGAAATGCATGACGGTGTCGCAATTGCCGTCAAACGTGGTCTTCGCTTCGAAGAGATCACAAGCTTCGAAGACGAAACACTGGCAGTCAGGTTAAGACTGGGCCACGAAGACCTCATCATTGGGACGACATACTGCCCCCCGAGGATGGGCACCATCTCATCAGTAGACATTATCAAACTTCTGAACTACAGCTGCCCAGTTTACATCATCGGAGACCCAACCCAACCCAACCCAACCTAACCCTTAACCCAACCTAACCTAACCCTTAACCCAACCTAACCTAACCCTTAACCTAACCTAACCTAACCCTTAACCTAACCTAACCCAACCCTAACCTAACTAACCTAACCCTTACCTAACCTAACCCTTAACCTAACCTACCTAACCCTACCTAACCTAACCCTCCCTAACCTAACCTAACCCTAACCTAACCTAACCTAACCCTAAACCTAACCTAAACCTAACCTAACCTAACCTAACCTAACCTAAACCTAACCTAACCCTAAACCTAACCTAACCTAACCTAAACCTAACCTAACCTAACATCCGCGGATATTAACATCCGCGGATATTAAAATCCGCGGATATTAACATCCGCGGATATTAACATCCGCGGATATTAACATCCGCGGATATTACATCCGCGGATATTAACATCCGCGGATATTAACATGTAATTTTTGCTCAAATATCTTCATATAAGAATGCATGATTCAATTTCCTTTCTAATTGAATCCCTCGGCAACTATCTTCGCGGCACGACTTCCAGAACGGACAAGTGCCACCTCCGACGAATCAGATAGTGAATCAGAACCTGCACCCGAACCCGTCTCCGCCCCAGTATCAGATAACGAAGCGGAATCTTACACGGATGCCCCCCAGACCCCGCCGCACTCGTGCGGGAGGCACCAAAAGTGAAGCCCCCAACCGGGCAAACCTAACCTCTTGCCCCAAAACTCCTGAGAAGCCGAACTCTGAATCCTCTAAGCCGATACCAAAGTCGATTGCTCGTATCCCACACAAGGCCTCGGATCTGGGGCTAAGGATGGTCGCGAAGGCCTCCAACTCCTTCCCTGAACCCATGGTGCTATCCCAATTGGTGAAAGGGCTGAGAGAAAGATCTTATAAGTACACCTTCGAAGAGAACTTGGACACCACTCATGACATCCCACTCTTGATTGAACAACGAGAAATCACTGTCCACAGTGAGGGCCTCGACGTTCTCCCGGACGCGGCATACAAAAAAAAATTCGTTCAGGAAATGCGACGCGCTCCCCGACAGGCACTGAACCAAAAAGCAAAACCCAATCAACATGCACGCGCAACAAACTAACCTAACGATTCTTCAGCAAAATGTACTGCCTTGGCAAGCGCACAAGACGTCTCTGGCCAATACCTACAGACTAATCGACCCAGACATCATCCTCATTAACTCACACAGCCTAAAGGCACCCCAGCAAATAAAACTGTTCAATTACATCATCATACAATCGAACAGATCGCAAGAAATGCATGACGGTGTCGCAATTGCCGTCAAACGTGGTCTTCGCTTCGAAGAGATCACAAGCTTCGAAGACGAAACACTGGCAGTCAGGTTAAGACTGGGCCACGAAGACCTCATCATTGGGACGACATACTGCCCCCCGAGGATGGCACCATCTCATCAGTAGACATTATCAAACTTCTGAACTACAGCTGCCCAGTTTACATCATCGGAGACCCAACCCAACCTAACCTAACCCTTAACCTAACCTAACCTAACCTAACCCTTAACCTAACCTAACCCTTAACCTAACCTTAACCTAACCTAACCCTTAACCTAACCCTTAACCTAACCTAACTAACCTAACCCTACCTAACCTAACCTAAACCTAACCTAACCCTACCTAACCTAACCTAAACCTAACCTAACCCTAAACCTAACCTAACCTACCTAACCTAACATCCGCGGATATTAACATCCGCGATATTAACATCTTGTAATTTTTGCTCAATTATCTTCATATAAGAATGCATGATTCAATTTCCTTTCTAATTGAATCCCCTCGGCAACTATCTTCGCGGCACGACTTCCAGAACGGACAAGTGCCACCTCCGACGAATCAGATAGTGAATCAGAACCTGAGCCCGAACATGCACCCGAACCCGTCTACGCCCCAGTATCAGATAACGAACGGATCTTACACGGATGCCCCCCAGACCCCGCCGCACTCGTGCGGGAGGCACCAAAAGTGAAGCCCCCAACCGGGCAAACCTAACCTCTTGCCCCAAAACTCCTGAGAAGCCGAACTCTGAATCCTCTAAGCCGATACCAAAGTCGATTGCTCGTATCCCACACAAGGCCTCGGATCTGGGGCTAAGGATGGTCGCGAAGGCCTCCAACTCCTTCCCTGAACCCATGGTGCTATCCCAATTGGTGAAAGGGCTGAGAGAAAGATCTTATAAGTACACCTTCGAAGAGAACTTGGACACCACTCATGACATCCCACTCTTGATTGAACAACGAGAAATCACTGTCCACAGTGAGGGCCTCGACGTTCTCCCGGACGCGGCATACAAAAAAAATTCGTTCAGGAAATGCGACGCGCTCCCCGACAGGCACTGAACCAAAAAGCAAAACCCAATCAACATGCACGCGCAACAAACTAACCTAACGATTCTTCAGCAAAATGTACTGCCTTGGCAAGCGCACAAGACGTCTCTGGCCAATACCTACAGACTAATCGACCCAGACATCATCCTCATTAACTCACACAGCCTAAAGGCACCCCAGCAAATAAAACTGTTCAATTACATCATCATACAATCGAACAGATCGCAAGAAATGCATGACGGTGTCGCAATTGCCGTCAAACGTGGTCTTCGCTTCGAAGAGATCACAAGCTTCGAAGACGAAACACTGGCAGTCAGGTTAAGACTGGGCCACGAAGACCTCATCATTGGGACGACATACTGCCCCCCGAGGATGGGCACCATCTCATCAGTAGACATTATCAAACTTCTGAACTACAGCTGCCCAGTTTACATCATCGGAGACCCAACCCAACCTAACCTAACCCTTAACCTAACCTAACCTAACCCTTAACCTAACCTACCTAACCTAACCCTTAACCTAACCTAACCCTTAACCTAACCCTTAACCTAACCTAACCCTTAACCTAACCCTTAACCTAACCTAACCTAACCTAACCTAACCTAACCTAAACCTAACCTAACCCTACCTAACCTAACCTAAACCTAACCTAACCCTAAACCTAACCTAACCTACCTAACCTAACATCCGCGGATATTAACATCCGCGGATATTAACATCCGCGGATATTAACATCTTGTAATTTTTGCTCAATATCTTCATATAAGAATGCATGATTCAATTTCCTTTCTAATTGAATCCCCTCGGCAACTATCTTCGCGGCACGACTCCAGAACGGACAAGTGCCACCTCCGACGAATCAGATAGTGAATCAGAACCTGAGCCCGAACCTGCACCCGAACCCGTCTACGCCCCAGTATCAGATAACGAAGCGGAATCTTACACGGATGCCCCCCAGACCCCGCCGCACTCGTGCGGGAGGCACCAAAAGTGAAGCCCCCAACCGGGCAAACCTAACCTCTTGCCCCAAAACTCCTGAGAAGCCGAACTCTGAATCCTCTAAGCCGATACCAAAGTCGATTGCTCGTATCCCACACAAGGCCTCGGATCTGGGGCTAAGGATGGTCGCGAAGGCCTCCAACTCCTTCCCTGAACCCATGGTGCTATCCCAATTGGTGAAAGGGCTGAGAGAAAGATCTTATAAGTACACCTTCGAAGAGAACTTGGACACCACTCATGACATCCCACTCTTGATTGAACAACGAGAAATCACTGTCCACAGTGAGGGCCTCGACGTTCTCCCGGACGCGGCATACAAAAAAAAATTCGTTCAGGAAATGCGACGCGCTCCCCGACAGGCACTGAACCAAAAAGCAAAACCCAATCAACATGCACGCGCAACAAACTAACCTAACGATTCTTCAGCAAAATGTACTGCCTTGGCAAGCGCACAAGACGTCTCTGGCCAATACCTACAGACTAATCGACCCAGACATCATCCTCATTAACTCACACAGCCTAAAGGCACCCCAGCAAATAAAACTGTTCAATTACATCATCATACAATCGAACAGATCGCAAGAAATGCATGACGGTGTCGCAATTGCCGTCAAACGTGGTCTTCGCTTCGAAGAGATCACAAGCTTCGAAGACGAAACACTGGCAGTCAGGTTAAGACTGGGCCACGAAGACCTCATCATTGGGACGACATACTGCCCCCGAGGATGGGCACCATCTCATCAGTAGACATTATCAAACTTCTGAACTACAGCTGCCCAGTTTACATCATCGGAGACCCAACCCAACCCAACCCAACCTAACCCTTAACCCAACCTAACCTAACCCTTAACCCAACCTAACCTAACCCTTAACCTAACCTAACCTAACCCTTAACCTAACCTAACCAACCCTTAACCTAACCTAACCAACCCTTAACCTAACCTAACCCTTAACCTAACCTACCTACCCTACCTAACCTAACCCTACCTAACCTAACCTAACCCTAAACCTAACCTAACCTAACCCTAAACCTAACCTAAACCTAACCTAACCTAACCCTAAACCTAACCTAAACCTAACCTAACCTAAACCTAACCTAACCTAAACCTAACCTAACCTAACCTAACATCCGCGGATATAACATCCGCGATATTAAATCCGCGGATATTAACATCCGCGGATATTAACATCCGCGGATAAACATCCGCGGATATTAACATCCGCGGATATTAACTCCGCGGATATTAACATCCGCGGATATTAACATCCGCGGATATTAACATCCGCGGATATTAACATCCGCGGATAAACATCCGCGGATATTAACATCCGAGGATATTAACATCCGCGGATATTAACATCCGCGGATATTAACATCCGCGGATATTAACATCCGCGGATATTAACATCCGCGGATATTAACATCCGCGGATATTAACATCCGCGATATTAACATCCGCGGATATTAACATCCGCGGATATTAACATATATTAACGTAATTTTTGCTCAAATATCTTCATATAAGAATGCATGATTCAATTTCCTTTCTAATTGAATCCCCTCGGCAACTATCTTCGCGGCACGACTTCCAGAACGGACAAGTGCCACATCCGACGAATCAGATAGTGAATCAGAACCTGCACCCGAACCAGTCTCCGCCCCAGTATCAGATAACGAAGCGGAATCTTACACGGATGCCCCCCAGACCCCGCCGCACTCGTGCGGGAGGCACCAAAAGTGAAGCCCCCAACCGGGCAAACCTAACCTCTTGCCCCAAAACTCCTGAGAAGCCGAACTCTGAATCCTCTAAGCCGATACCAAAGTCGATTGCTCGTATCCCACACAAGGCCTCGGATCTGGGGCTAAGGATGGTCGCGAAGGCCTCCAACTCCTTCCCTGAACCCATGGTGCTATCCCAATTGGTGAAAGGGCTGAGAGAAAGATCTTATAAGTACACCTTCGAAGAGAACTTGGACACCACTCATGACACCCCACTCTTGATTGAACAACGAGAAATCACTGTCCACAGTGAGGGCCTCGACGTTCTCCCGGACGCGGCATACAAAAAAAATTCGTTCAGGAAATGCGACGCGCTCCCCGACAGGCACTGAACCAAAAAGCAAAACCCAATCAACATGCACGCGCAACAAACTAACCTAACGATTCTTCAGCAAAATGTACTGCCTTGGCAAGCGCACAAGACGTCTCTGGCCAATACCTACAGACTAATCGACCCAGACATCATCCTCATTAACTCACACAGCCTAAAGGCTCCCCAGCAAATAAAACTGTTCAATTACATCATCATACAATCGAACAGATCGCAAGAAATGCATGACGGTGTCGCAATTGCCGTCAAACGTGGTCTTCGCTTCGAAGAGATCACAAGCTTCGAAGACGAAACACTGGCAGTCAGGTTAAGACTGGGCCACGAAGACCTCATCATTGGGACGACATACTGCCCCCCGAGGATGGGCACCATCTCATCAGTAGACATTATCAAACTTCTGAACTACAGCTGCCCAGTTTACATCATCGGAGACCCAACCCAACCTAACCTAACCCTTAACCTAACTAACCTAACCCTTAACCTAACCTACCTAACCTAACCCTTAACCTAACCTACCTAACCTAACCCTTAACCTAACCTAACCCTTAACCTAACCCTTAACCTAACCTAACCCTTAACCTAACCCTTAACCTAACCTAACCTAACCTAACCCTACCTAACCTAACCTAAACCTAACCTAACCCTACCTAACCTAACCTAAACCTAACCTAACCCTAAACCTAACCTAACCTACCTAACCTAACATCCGCGGATATTAACATCCGCGGATATTAACATCCGCGGATATTAACATCCGCGGATATTAACATCCGCGGATATTAACATCCGCGGATATTAACATCTTGTAATTTTTGCTCAAATATCTTCATATAAGAATGCATGATTCAATTTCCTTTCTAATTGAATCCCCTCGGCAACTATCTTCGCGGCACGACTTCCAGAACGGACAAGTGCCACCTCCGACGAATCAGATAGTGAATCAGAACCTGAGCCCGAACCTGCACCCGAACCCGTCTACGCCCCAGTATCAGATAACGAAGCGGAATCTTACACGGATGCCCCCCAGACCCCGCCGCACTCGTGCGGGAGGCACCAAAAGTGAAGCCCCCAACCGGGCAAACCTAACCTCTTGCCCCAAAACTCCTGAGAAGCCGAACTCTGAATCCTCTAAGCCGATACCAAAGTCGATTGCTCGTATCCCACACAAGGCCTCGGATCTGGGGCTAAGGATGGTCGCGAAGGCCTCCAACTCCTTCCCTGAACCCATGGTGCTATCCCAATTGGTGAAAGGGCTGAGAGAAAGATCTTATAAGTACACCTTCGAAGAGAACTTGGACACCACTCATGACATCCCACTCTTGATTGAACAACGAGAAATCACTGTCCACAGTGAGGGCCTCGACGTTCTCCCGGACGCGGCATACAAAAAAAAATTCGTTCAGGAAATGCGACGCGCTCCCCGACAGGCACTGAACCAAAAAGCAAAACCCAATCAACATGCACGCGCAACAAACTAACCTAACGATTCTTCAGCAAAATGTACTGCCTTGGCAAGCGCACAAGACGTCTCTGGCCAATACCTACAGACTAATCGACCCAGACATCATCCTCATTAACTCACACAGCCTAAAGGCACCCCAGCAAATAAAACTGTTCAATTACATCATCATACAATCGAACAGATCGCAAGAAATGCATGACGGTGTCGCAATTGCCGTCAAACGTGGTCTTCGCTTCGAAGAGATCACAAGCTTCGAAGACGAAACACTGGCAGTCAGGTTAAGACTGGGCCACGAAGACCTCATCATTGGGACGACATACTGCCCCCCGAGGATGGGCACCATCTCATCAGTAGACATTATCAAACTTCTGAACTACAGCTGCCCAGTTTACATCATCGGAGACCCAACCCAACCCAACCCAACCTAACCCTTAACCCAACCTAACCTAACCCTTAACCCAACCTAACCTAACCCTTAACCTAACCTAACCTAACCCTTAACCTAACCTAACCCTTAACCTAACCTAAACCCTACCTAACCTAACCCTACCTAACCTAACCTAACCCTAAACCTAACCTAACCTAACCCTAAACCTAACCTAACCTAACCTACCTAACCCTAAACCTAACCTAAACCTAACCTAACCTAAACCTAACCTAACCTAACCTAAACCTAACCTAACCTAACCTAACATCCGCGGATATAAACATCCGCGGATATAACATCCGCGGATATTAACATCCGCGGATATTAACATCCGCGGATATTAACATCCGCGGATATTAACATCCGCGGATATTAACATCCGCGGATATTAACATCCGCGGATATTAACATCCGCGGATATTAACATCCGCGGATATTAACATCCGCGGATATTAACATGTAATTTTTGCTCAAATATCTTCATATAAGAATGCATGATTCAATTTCCTTTCTAATTGAATCCCCTCGGCAACTATCTTCGCGGCACGACTTCCAGAACGGACAAGTGCCACCTCCGACGAATCAGATAGTGAATCAGAACCTGCACCCGAACCCGTCTCCGCCCCAGTATCAGATAACGAAGCGGAATCTTACACGGATGCCCCCCAGACCCCGCCGCACTCGTGCGGGAGGCACCAAAAGTGAAGCCCCCAACCGGGCAAACCTAACCTCTTGCCCCAAAACTCCTGAGAAGCCGAACTCTGAATCCTCTAAGCCGATACCAAAGTCGATTGCTCGTATCCCACACAAGGCCTCGGATCTGGGGCTAAGGATGGTCGCGAAGGCCTCCAACTCCTTCCCTGAACCCATGGTGCTATCCCAATTGGTGAAAGGGCTGAGAGAAAGATCTTATAAGTACACCTTCGAAGAGAACTTGGACACCACTCATGACATCCCACTCTTGATTGAACAACGAGAAATCACTGTCCACAGTGAGGGCCTCGACGTTCTCCCGGACGCGGCATACAAAAAAAAATTCGTTCAGGAAATGCGACGCGCTCCCCGACAGGCACTGAACCAAAAAGCAAAACCCAATCAACATGCACGCGCAACAAACTAACCTAACGATTCTTCAGCAAAATGTACTGCCTTGGCAAGCGCACAAGACGTCTCTGGCCAATACCTACAGACTAATCGACCCAGACATCATCCTCATTAACTCACACAGCCTAAAGGCACCCCAGCAAATAAAACTGTTCAATTACATCATCATACAATCGAACAGATCGCAAGAAATGCATGACGGTGTCGCAATTGCCGTCAAACGTGGTCTTCGCTTCGAAGAGATCACAAGCTTCGAAGACGAAACACTGGCAGTCAGGTTAAGACTGGGCCACGAAGACCTCATCATTGGGACGACATACTGCCCCCCGAGGATGGGCACCATCTCATCAGTAGACATTATCAAACTTCTGAACTACAGCTGCCCAGTTTACATCATCGGAGACCCAACCCAACCCAACCCAACCTAACCCTTAACCCAACCTAACCTAACCTTAACCCAACCTAACCTAACCCTTAACCTAACCTAACCTAACCCTAACCTAACCTAACCCAACCCTTAACAACCTAACCTAACCCTTAACCTAACCTAACCCTTAACCTACCTACCTAACCCTACCTAACCTAACCCTAACCTAACCTAACCCTAAACCTAACCTAACCTAACCCTAAACCTAACCTAAACCTAACCTAACCTAACCCTAACCTACCTAACCTAACCTAACCCTAACCTAACCTAACCTAACCTAAACCTAACCTAACCTAACATCCGCGGATATTAACATCCGCGGATATTAAATCCGCGGATATTAACATCCGCGGATATTAACATCCGCGGATATTAACATCCGCGGATATTAACATCCGCGGATATTAACATCCGCGGATATTACATGTAATTTTTGCTCAAATATCTTCATATAAGAATGCATGATTCAATTTCCTTTCTAATTGAATCCCTCGGCAACTATCTTCGCGGCACGACTTCCAGAACGGACAAGTGCCACCTCCGACGAATCAGATAGTGAATCAGAACCTGCACCCGAACCCGTCTCCGCCCCAGTATCAGATAACGAAGCGGAATCTTACACGGATGCCCCCCAGACCCCGCCGCACTCGTGCGGGAGGCACCAAAAGTGAAGCCCCCAACCGGGCAAACCTAACCTCTTGCCCCAAAACTCCTGAGAAGCCGAACTCTGAATCCTCTAAGCCGATACCAAAGTCGATTGCTCGTATCCCACACAAGGCCTCGGATCTGGGGCTAAGGATGGTCGCGAAGGCCTCCAACTCCTTCCCTGAACCCATGGTGCTATCCCAATTGGTGAAAGGGCTGAGAGAAAGATCTTATAAGTACACCTTCGAAGAGAACTTGGACACCACTCATGACATCCCACTCTTGATTGAACAACGAGAAATCACTGTCCACAGTGAGGGCCTCGACGTTCTCCCGGACGCGGCATACAAAAAAAAATTCGTTCAGGAAATGCGACGCGCTCCCCGACAGGCACTGAACCAAAAAGCAAAACCCAATCAACATGCACGCGCAACAAACTAACCTAACGATTCTTCAGCAAAATGTACTGCCTTGGCAAGCGCACAAGACGTCTCTGGCCAATACCTACAGACTAATCGACCCAGACATCATCCTCATTAACTCACACAGCCTAAAGGCACCCCAGCAAATAAAACTGTTCAATTACATCATCATACAATCGAACAGATCGCAAGAAATGCATGACGGTGTCGCAATTGCCGTCAAACGTGGTCTTCGCTTCGAAGAGATCACAAGCTTCGAAGACGAAACACTGGCAGTCAGGTTAAGACTGGGCCACGAAGACCTCATCATTGGGACGACATACTGCCCCCCGAGGATGGGCACCATCTCATCAGTAGACATTATCAAACTTCTGAACTACAGCTGCCCAGTTTACATCATCGGAGACCCAACCCAACCTAACCTACCTAACCTAACCTACCTAACCTAACCCTTAACCTAACCTACCTAACCTAACCCTTAACCTAACCTAACCCTTAACCTAACCCTTAACCTAACCTAACTAACCTAACCCTACCTAACCTACCTAACCTAACCTAACCCTACCTAACCTCCTAAACTATCCGCACACCAATAACCTAACCTACCTAACACATCCGCGGATATTAACATCCGCGGATATTAACATCTTGTAATTTTTGCTCAATATCTTCATATAAGAATGCATGATTCAATTTCCTTTCTAATTGAATCCCCTCGGCAACTATCTTCGCGGCACGACTTCCAGAACGGACAAGTGCCACCTCCGACGAATCAGATAGTGAATCAGAACCTGAGCCCGAACTGCACCCGAACCCGTCTACGCCCCAGTATCAGATAACGAAGCGGAATCTTACACGGATGCCCCCCAGACCCCGCCGCACTCGTGCGGGAGGCACCAAAAGTGAAGCCCCCAACCGGGCAAACCTAACCTCTTGCCCCAAAACTCCTGAGAAGCCGAACTCTGAATCCTCTAAGCCGATACCAAAGTCGATTGCTCGTATCCCACACAAGGCCTCGGATCTGGGGCTAAGGATGGTCGCGAAAGGCCTCCAACTCCTTCCCTGAACCCATGGTGCTATCCCAATTGGTGAAAGGGCTGAGAGAAAGATCTTATAAGTACACCTTCGAAGAGAACTTGGACACCACTCATGACATCCCACTCTTGATTGAACAACGAGAAATCACTGTCCACAGTGAGGGCCTCGACGTTCTCCCGGACGCGGCATACAAAAAAAATTCGTTCAGGAAATGCGACGCGCTCCCCGACAGGCACTGAACCAAAAAGCAAACCCAATCAACATGCACGCGCAACAAACTAACCTAACGATTCTTCAGCAAAATGTACTGCCTTGGCAAGCGCACAAGACGTCTCTGGCCAATACCTACAGACTAATCGACCCAGACATCATCCTCATTAACTCACACAGCCTAAA
The DNA here is from genome assembly GCA_023014485.1 of Bathynomus jamesi. Classification (NCBI taxonomy): domain Eukaryota; kingdom Metazoa; phylum Arthropoda; class Malacostraca; order Isopoda; family Cirolanidae; genus Bathynomus; species Bathynomus jamesi. Next base: position 28,852 of record JAJOZX010019533.1, read on the forward strand.
GGCACCCCAGCAAATAAAACTGTTCAATTACATCATCATACAATCGAACAGATCGCAAGAAATGCATGACGGTGTCGCAATTGCCGTCAAACGTGGTCTTCGCTTCGAAGAGATCACAAGCTTCGAAGACGAAACACTGGCAGTCAGGTTAAGACTGGGCCACGAAGACCTCATCATTGGGACGACATACTGCCCCCGAGGATGGGCACCATCTCATCAGTAGACATTATCAAACTTCTGAACTACAGCTGCCCAGTTTACATCATCGGAGACCCAACCCAACCCAACCCAACCTAACCCTTAACCCAACCTAACCTAACCCTTAACCCAACCTAACCTAACCCTTAACCTAACCTAACCTAACCCTTAACCTAACCTAACCTAACCCTTAACCTAACCTAACCCTTAACCTAACCTACCTAACCCTAACCTAACCTAACCCTACCTAACCTAACCTAACCCTAAACCTAACCTAACCTAACCCTAAACCTAACCTAAACCTAACCTAACCTAACCTAAACCTAACCTAAACCTAACCTAACCTAACCTACCTAACCTAACCTAACCTAACCTACCTATACATCCGCGGATATAACATCCGCGGATATTAAATCCGCGGATATTAACATCCGCGGATATTAATCCGCGGATAAACATCCGCGGATATTAACATCCGCGGATATTAACATCCGCGGATATTAACATCCGCGGATATTAACATCCGCGGATATTAACATCCGCGGATATTAACATCCGCGGATATTAACATCCGCGGATATTAACATCCGCGGATATTAACATCCGCGGATATTAACATCCGCGGATATTAACATGTAATTTTTGCTCAAATATCTTCATATAAGAT
>JAJOZX010019534.1:0-33449 GCA_023014485.1 Bathynomus jamesi
ACAAACCTAGCCTAACCTGGCTAAACTTAAAAAACAAACCTAGCCTAACCTGGCTGAACTTAAAACAACCTAAAACACAAACCTAGCCTAACCTGGCTGAACCTAAAACAACCTAAGCAAACCTAGCCTAACCTGGCTGAACCTAAAAAACAAACCTAGCCTAACCTGGCTGAACCTCGAGGTGTGAGTGGTTCTGTCACCGGTAAATGTTGTCGCTTTTTAGAAACCTTGTTGACTGTTAAAAAAAGTGGTTAGAAATAACCGCATATATTTCCAAATAAAATATAAACAAAATAAATAAAAATAACAACCCTTGTTTCTAACCAACTAGTGAAGTTGAGTTTCCCTAATTAACAAAAAGAAGAAAGAAAAAAGTTTCTGGGACAAAGAAAAACGGAGCTTTGTCCATTCTTGAAAATTTTTGACCGCATGAAGCGGGCTCTTTTTTCTCAAAAAAAAAAATTAAAATGCTCGTGGTTACCCAAACCGGGAAACTGAGTCAACCTTCAAACCTAACAACCTTTAATTAAACCTTATCCTTAATTAATAACCACTGCAATTAATCAAAAACCATGTTTAACTAAATAGAGGCCTATCAGAACTAGGTGTAAGTAAGTTAAAGAAAATAACTAAGGTAAGAGAAAAACTAGGTACCTAGACGAAACTCGAACCGGGCTACAACGGCCCTAACTCAATAATTAAATGGCTGTTATAGCCCCTATTAAAACCTAAAGGCAATATAGCCCTAACCTAACTTAAATAAAACCTTCAAAACCTTAAACCTTTAAAACCAAAAACTTAAGGGCAATACAGCCCTAGCCTAACTTAACCTGCAAAACCTAGGTCTGGGAAATAGCCCCTACAAATAAATAACCTAGCAGTGTGTTAAACAATAACCTAAAACTTAACAACTAAAATTAAAACCTGGAAACTAAATGAAACTTATGGATTAGTTAGAAACAGAAAGGGTAACGTTCAACTGGCAACTTCATTTTGGTAAGTCTAAATTAATTTTAAATTTAGCCTCACCATAGTTAGTAATCTGGCTGCTGACCAAATTTTAACCTGAAAACCACTGCAACTGTAGACAGTGAAAAAGTCTGTAGCTATGTTGACAGTGTCTAAATAGGCCATTATTATTTCTATAATTACTGTGTCTATTTAAAGTAAACTTAACCTTAATACTACACCTAAATAAAAATAATCCCTCAAGCTAAATAATAAATTCTAAATAATAAATTTTTCAATATGGCGCCCCCGGGTGGGCAGTCGAGAAGTTAGTTACCCTTTTTTGTTTTATTTCTGATACAATAGTTTTAAATCCAGTGAATTAAATTTTTTACACAACCTAAACAAACCTAGCCTAACCTGGCTGAACCTAAAAAGCAAACCTAGCCTAACCTGGCTAAACCTAAAACAACCTAAGCAAACCTAGCCTAACCTGGCTGAACCTAAAACAACCTAAACAAACCTAGCCTAACCTGGCTAAACTTAAAAAACAAACCTAGCCTAACCTGGCTGAACTTAAAACAACCTAAAACACAAACCTAGCCTAACCTGGCTGAACCTAAAACAACCTAAGCAAACCTAGCCTAACCTGGCTGACCTAAAAAACAAACCTAGCCTAACCTGGCTGAACCTAAAAAAAAACCTAGCCTAACCTGGCTGAACCTAAAAAATAACCTGGCTGAACCTAAAACAACCTAAACAAACTAGCCTAACCTGGCTGAACCTAAAAAACAAACCTAGCCTAACCTGGCTGAACCTAAAAAACAAACCTAGCCTAACCTGGCTGAACCTAAAAAAAAAACCTAGCCTAACCTGGCTGAACCTAAAAAACAAACCTAGCCTAACCTGGCTGAACCTAAAAAACAAACCTAGCCTAACCTGGCTGAACCTAAAACAACCTAAGCAAACCTAGCCTAACCTGGCTGAACCTAAAACAACCTAAGCAAACCTAGCCTAACCTGGCTGAACCAACAACACAAACCAACCTACCTACCCTACCAAATCTCCCTAACCTACCAAACCAACCTAACCAACCTAACCTACCACACCAAACCAACCTACCCTACCCTACCTACCCTACCAAACCAACCTAACCTACCCTACCAAACCAACCTACCCTACCCTACCTACCCTACCAAACCAACCTAACCTACCCTACCAAACCAACCTACCCTACCCTACCTACCCTACCAAACCAACCTACCTACCCTACCAAACCAACCTACCCTACCCTACCTACCCTACCAAACCAACCTAACCTACCCTACCAAACCAACCTACCCTACCCTACCTACCCTACCAAACCAACCTACCTACCCTACCAAACCTACCTCACCTACCCTAACCTACCCTACTTAACCTAAAATACCTAACCTACCTACCTACCTAACCTAAAAAAACCTTTTTAAGAGAACTTTACCATTTGTCCTTAAACTACTCCCTTCCAAAGGTTTTGATTTCAGACAATCAAGCCACCTTCAACACCAGATTGCTCAATTTAGCAATAACTTAGGACTAACGTTCTACAGAAAAGACGCTTTCATTTTCATATTTCACCTAAAAGGAACTTTTCTGTAGAGCATGTCATTTTCATTCATCAAAATAAATAAATAAAATTTCCCAAGAATATAATTCTGGGTAAATTTTTTCCCCTTGGCGGGAATGTTAAAAAAAGTGGTTAGAAATAACCGCATATATTTCCAAATAAAATATAAACAAAATAAATAAAAATAACAACCCTTGTTTCTAACCAACTAGTGAAGTTGGGTTTCCCTAATTAACAAAAAGAAGAAAGAAAAAAGTTTCTGGGACAAAGAAAAACGGAGCTTTGTCCATTCTTGAAAATTTTTGACCGCATGAAGCGGGCTCTTTTTTCTAAAAAAAATTAAAATGCTCGTGGTTACCCAAACCGGGAAACTGAGTCAACCTTCAAACCTAACAACCTTTAATTAAACCTTATCCTTAATTAATAACCACTGCAATTAATCAAAAACCATGTTTAACTAAATAGAGGCCTATCAGAACTAGGTGTAAGTAAGTTAAAGAAAATAACTAAGGTAAGAGAAAAACTAGGTACCTAGACGAAACTCGAACCGGGCTACAACGGCCCTAACTCAATAATTAAATGGCTGTTATAGCCCCTATTAAAACCTAAAGGCAATATAGCCCTAACTTAACTTAAATAAAACCTTCAAAACCTTAAACCTTTAAAACCAAAAACTTAAGGGCAATACAGCCCTAGCCTAACTTAACCTGCAAAACCTAGGTCTGGGAAATAGCCCCTACAAATAAATAACCTAGCAGTGTGTTAAACAATAACCTAAAACTTAACAACTAAAATTAAAACCTGGAAACTAAATGAAACTTATGGATTAGTTAGAAACAGAAAGGGTAACGTTCAACTGGCAACTTCATTTTTGGTAAGTCTAAATTAATTTTAAATTTAGCCTCACCATAGTTAGTAATCTGGCTGCTGACCAAATTTTAACCTGAAAACCACTGCAACTGTAGAGAGTGAAAAAGTCTGTAGCTATGTTGACAGTGTCTAAATAGGCCATTATTATTTCTATAATTACTGTGTCTATTTAAAGTAAACTTAACCTTAATACTACACCTAAATAAAAATAATCCCTCAAGCTAAATAATAAATTCTAAATAATAAATTTTTCAATATGGCGCCCCCGGGTGGGCAGTCGAGAAGTTAGTTACCCTTTTTGTTTTATTTCTGATACAATAGTTTTAAATCCAGTGAATTAAATTTTTTACACAACCTAAACAAACCTAGCCTAACCTGGCTGAACCTAAAAAGCAAACCTAGCCTAACCTGGCTAAACCTAAAACAACCTAAGCAAACCTAGCCTAACCTGGCTGAACCTAAAACAACCTAAACAAACCTAGCCTAACCTGGCTAAACTTAAAAAACAAACCTAGCCTAACCTGGCTGAACTTAAAACAACCTAAAACACAAACCTAGCCTAACCTGGCTGAACCTAAAACAACCTAAGCAAACCTAGCCTAACCTGGCTGAACCTAAAAAACAAACCTAGCCTAACCTGGCTGAACCTCGAGGTGTGAGTGGTTCTGTCACCGGTAAATGTTGTCGCTTTTTAGAAACCTTGTTGACTGTTAAAAAAAGTGGTTAGAAATAACCGCATATATTTCCAAATAAAATATAAACAAAATAAATAAAAATAACAACCCTTGTTTCTAACCAACTAGTGAAGTTGAGTTTCCCTAATTAACAAAAAGAAGAAAGAAAAAAGTTTCTGGGACAAAGAAAAACGGAGCTTTGTCCATTCTTGAAAATTTTTGACCGCATGAAGCGGGCTCTTTTTCTCAAAACAAATTAAAATGCTCGTGGTTACCCAAACCGGGAAACTGAGTCAACCTTCAAACCTAACAACCTTTAATTAAACCTTATCCTTAATTAATAACCACTGCAATTAATCAAAAACCATGTTTAACTAAATAGAGGCCTATCAGAACTAGGTGTAAGTAAGTTAAAGAAAATAACTAAGGTAAGAGAAAAACTAGGTACCTAGACGAAACTCGAACCGGGCTACAACGGCCCTAACTCAATAATTAAATGGCTGTTATAGCCCCTATTAAAACCTAAAGGCAATATAGCCCTAACCTAACTTAAATAAAACCTTCAAAACCTTAAACCTTTAAAACCAAAAACTTAAGGGCAATACAGCCCTAGCCTAACTTAACCTGCAAAACCTAGGTCTGGGAAATAGCCCCTACAAATAAATAACCTAGCAGTGTGTTAAACAATAACCTAAAACTTAACAACTAAAATTAAAACCTGGAAACTAAATGAAACTTATGGATTAGTTAGAAACAGAAAGGGTAACGTTCAACTGGCAACTTCATTTTTGGTAAGTCTAAATTAATTTTAAATTTAGCCTCACCATAGTTAGTAATCTGGCTGCTGACCAAATTTTAACCTGAAAACCACTGCAACTGTAGACAGTGAAAAAGTCTGTAGCTATGTTGACAGTGTCTAAATAGGCCATTATTATTTCTATAATTACTGTGTCTATTTAAAGTAAACTTAACCTTAATACTACACCTAAATAAAAATAATCCCTCAAGCTAAATAATAAATTCTAAATAATAAATTTTTCAATATGGCGCCCCGGGTGGGCAGTCGAGAAGTTAGTTACCCTTTTTTGTTTTATTTCTGATACAATAGTTTTAAATCCAGTGAATTAAATTTTTTACACAACCTAAACAAACTAGCCTAACCTGGCTGAACCTAAAAAGCAAACCTAGCCTAACCTGGCTAAACCTAAAACAACCTAAGCAAACCTAGCCTAACCTGGCTGAACCTAAAACAACCTAAACAAACCTAGCCTAACCTGGCTAAACTTAAAAAACAAACCTAGCCTAACCTGGCTGAACTTAAAACAACCTAAAACACAAACCTAGCCTAACCTGGCTGAACCTAAAACAACCTAAGCAAACCTAGCCTAACCTGGCTGACCTAAAAAACAAACCTAGCCTAACCTGGCTGAACCTAAAACCTAGCCTAACCTGGCTGAACCTAAAAAATAACCTGGCTGAACCTATAAACACCTTTAAACAAACTAGCCTAAACCTGGCTGACCTAAAAAACAAACCTAGCCTAACTGGCTGAACCTAAAAAACAAACTAGCCTAACCTGGCTGAACCTAAAAAAAAAACCTAGCCTAACTGGTGAACCTAAAAAACAAACCTATGCCTAACCTGGCTGAACCTAAAAAACAAACCTAGCCTAACCTGGCTGAACCTAAAACAACCTAAGCAAACCTAGCCTAACCTGGCTGAACCTAAAACACCTAAGCAAACCTAGCCTAACCTGGCTGAACCAACAACACAAACCAACCTACCTACCCTACCAAATCTCCCTAACCTACCAAACCAACCTAACCAACCTAACCTACCACACCAAACCAACCTACCCTACCCTACCTACCTACCAAACCAACCTAACCTACCCTACCAAACCAACCTACCCTACCCTACCTACCCTACCAAACCAACCTAACCTACCCTACCAAACCAACCTACCCTACCCTACCTACCCTACCAAACCAACCTACCTACCCTACCAAACCAACCTACCCTACCCTACCTACCCTACCAAACCAAACCTAACCTACCCTACCAAACCAACCTACCCTACCTACCTACCCTACCAAACCAACCTACCTACCCTACCAAACCTACCTCACCTACCCTAACCTACCCTACTTAACCTAAAATACCTAACCTACCTACCCTACCTAACCTAAAAAAAACCTTTTTAAGAGAACTTACCATTTGTCCTTAAACTACTCCCTTCCAAAGGTTTTGATTTCAGACAATCAAGCCACCTTCAACACCAGATTGCTCAATTTAGCAATAACTTAGGACTAACGTTCTACAGAAAAGACACGCTTTCATTTTCATATTTCACCTAAAAGGAACTTTTCTGTAGAGCATGTCATTTCATTCATCAAAATAAATAAATAAAATTTCCCAAGAATATAATTCTGGGTAAATTTTTTCCCCTTGGCGGGAATGTTAAAAAAAGTGGTTAGAAATAACCGCATATATTTCCAAATAAAATATAAACAAATAAATAAAAATAACAACCCTTGTTTCTAACCAACTAGTGAAGTTGGGTTTCCCTAATTAACAAAAAGAAGAAAGAAAAAAGTTTCTGGACAAAGAAAAACGGAGCTTTGTCCATTCTTGAAATTTTTGACCGCATGAAGCGGGCTCTTTTTTCTAAAAAAAAATTAAAATGCTCGTGGTTACCCAAACCGGGAAACTGAGTCAACCTTCAAACCTAACAACTTTAATTAAACCTTATCCTTAATTAATAACCACTGCAATTAATCAAAAACCATGTTTAACTAAATAGAGGCCTATCAGAACTAGGTGTAAGTAAGAAAATAACTAAGGTAAGAGAAAAACTAGGTACCTAGACGAAACTCGAACCGGGCTACAACGGCCCTAACTCAATAATTAAATGGCTGTTATAGCCCCTATTAAAACCTAAAGGCAATATAGCCCTAACTTAACTTAAATAAAACCTTCAAAACCTTAAACCTTTAAAACCAAAAACTTAAGGGCAATACAGCCCTAGCCTAACTTAACCTGCAAAACCTAGGTCTGGGAAATAGCCCCTACAAATAAATAACCTAGCGTGTGTAAACAATAACCTAAAACTTAACAACTAAAATTAAAACCTGGAAACTAAATGAAACTTATGGATTAGTTAGAAACAGAAAGGGTAACGTTCAACTGGCAACTTCATTTTGGTAAGTCTAAATTAATTTTAAATTTAGCCTCACCATAGTTAGTAATCTGGCTGCTGACCAAATTTTAACCTGAAAACCACTGCAACTGTAGACAGTGAAAAAGTCTGTAGCTATGTTGACAGTGTCTAAATAGGCCATTATTATTTCTATAATTACTGTGTCTATTTAAAGTAAACTTAACCTTAATACACCTAAATAAAAATAATCCCTCAAGCTAAATAATAAATTCTAAATAATAAATTTTTCAATATGGCGCCCCCGGGTGGGCAGTCGAGAAGTTAGTTACCCTTTTTGTTTTATTTCTGATACAATAGTTTTAAATCCAGTGAATTAAATTTTTTACACAACCTAAACAAACCTAGCCTAACCTGGCTGAACCTAAAAAGCAAACCTAGCCTAACCTGGCTAAACCTAAAACACAACCTAAAACCTAGCCTAACCTGGCTGAACCTAAAACAACCTAAACAAACCTAGCCTAACCTGGCTAAACTTAAAAAACAAACCTAGCCTAACCTGGCTGAACTTAAAACAACCTAAAACACAAACCTAGCCTAACCTGGCTGAACCTAAAACAACCTAAGCAAACCTAGCCTAACCTGGCTGACCTAAAAAACAAACCTAGCCTAACCTGGCTGAACCTAAAAAAAAACCTAGCCTAACCTGGCTGAACCTAAAAAATAACCTGGCTGAACCTAAAACAACCTAAACAAACCTAGCCTAACCTGGCTGAACCTAAAAAAACAAACCTAGCCTAACCTGGCTGAACCTAAAAAACAAACCTAGCCTAACCTGGCTGAACCTAAAAAAAAAACCTAGCCTAACCTGGCTGAACCTAAAAAACAAACCTAGCCTAACCTGGCTGAACCTAAAAAACAAACCTAGCCTAACCTGGCTGAACCTAAAACAACCTAAGCAAACCTAGCCTAACCTGGCTGAACCTAAAACAACCTAAGCAAACCTAGCCTAACCTGGCTGAACCAACAACACAAACCAACCTACCTACCCTACCAAATCTCCCTAACCTACCAAACCAACCTAACCAACCTAACCTACCACACCAAACCAACCTACCCTACCCTACCTACCCTACCAAACCAACCTAACCTACCCTACCCTACCTACCCTACCAAACCAACCTAACCTACCTACCAAACCAACCTACCCTACCCTACCTACCCTACCAAACCAACCTACCTACCCTACCAAACCAACCTACCCTACCCTACCTACCCTACCAAACCAACCTAACCTACCCTACCAAACCAACCTACCCTACCCTACCTACCCTACCAAACCAACCTACCTACCCTACCAAACCTACCTCACCTACCCTAACCTACCCTACTTAACCTAAAATACCTAACCTACCTACCCTACCTAACCTAAAAAAACCTTTTTAAGAGAACTTTACCATTTGTCCTTAAACTACTCCCTTCCAAAGGTTTTGATTTCAGACAATCAAGCCACCTTCAACACCAGATTGCTCAATTTAGCAATAACTTAGGACTAACGTTCTACAGAAAAGACGCTTTCATTTTCATATTTCACCTAAAAGGAACTTTTCTGTAGAGCATGTCATTTTCATTCATCAAAATAAATAAATAAAATTTCCCAAGAATATAATTCTGGGTAAATTTTTTCCCCTTGGCGGGAATGTTAAAAAAAGTGGTTAGAAATAACCGCATATATTTCCAAATAAAATATAAACAAAATAAATAAAAATAACAACCCTTGTTTCTAACCAACTAGTGAAGTTGGGTTTCCCTAATTAACAAAAAGAAGAAAGAAAAAAGTTTCTGGGACAAAGAAAAACGGAGCTTTGTCCATTCTTGAAAATTTTTGACCGCATGAAGCGGGCTCTTTTTTCTAAAAAAAAATTAAAATGCTCGTGGTTACCCAAACCGGGAAACTGAGTCAACCTTCAAACCTAACAACCTTTAATTAAACCTTATCCTTAATTAATAACCACTGCAATTAATCAAAAACCATGTTTAACTAAATAGAGGCCTATCAGAACTAGGTGTAAGTAAGTTAAAGAAAATAACTAAGGTAAGAGAAAAACTAGGTACCTAGACGAAACTCGAACCGGGCTACAACGGCCCTAACTCAATAATTAAATGGCTGTTATAGCCCCTATTAAAACCTAAAGGCAATATAGCCCTAACTTAACTTAAATAAAACCTTCAAAACCTTAAACCTTTAAAACCAAAAACTTAAGGGCAATACAGCCCTAGCCTAACTTAACCTGCAAAACCTAGGTCTGGGAAATAGCCCCTACAAATAAATAACCTAGCAGTGTGTTAAACAATAACCTAAAACTTAACAACTAAAATTAAAACCTGGAAACTAAATGAAACTTATGGATTAGTTAGAAACAGAAAGGGTAACGTTCAACTGGCAACTTCATTTTTGGTAAGTCTAAATTAATTTTAAATTTAGCCTCACCATAGTTAGTAATCTGGCTGCTGACCAAATTTTAACCTGAAAACCACTGCAACTGTAGAGAGTGAAAAAGTCTGTAGCTATGTTGACAGTGTCTAAATAGGCCATTATTATTTCTATAATTACTGTGTCTATTTAAAGTAAACTTAACCTTAATACTACACCTAAATAAAAATAATCCCTCAAGCTAAATAATAAATTCTAAATAATAAATTTTTCAATATGGCGCCCCCGGGTGGGCAGTCGAGAAGTTAGTTACCCTTTTTTGTTTTATTTCTGATACAATACTTTTAAATCCAGTGAATTAAATTTTTTACACAACCTAAACAAACCTAGCCTAACCTGGCTGAACCTAAAAAGCAAACCTAGCCTAACCTGGCTAAACCTAAAACAACCTAAGCAAACCTAGCCTAACCTGGCTGAACCTAAAACAACCTAAACAAACCTAGCCTAACCTGGCTAAACTTAAAAAACAAACCTAGCCTAACCTGGCTGAACTTAAAACAACCTAAAACACAAACCTAGCCTAACCTGGCTGAACCTAAAACAACCTAAGCAAACCTAGCCTAACCTGGCTGAACCTAAAAAACAAACCTAGCCTAACCTGGCTGAACCTCGAGGTGTGAGTGGTTCTGTCACCGGTAAATGTTGTCGCTTTTTAGAAACCTTGTTGACTGTTAAAAAAAGTGGTTAGAAATAACCGCATATATTTCCAAATAAAATATAAACAAAATAAATAAAAATAACAACCCTTGTTTCTAACCAACTAGTGAAGTTGAGTTTCCCTAATTAACAAAAAGAAGAAAGAAAAAAGTTTCTGGGACAAAGAAAAACGGAGCTTTGTCCATTCTTGAAAATTTTTGACCGCATGAAGCGGGCTCTTTTTTCTCAAAACAAATTAAAATGCTCGTGGTTACCCAAACCGGGAAACTGAGTCAACCTTCAAACCTAACAACCTTTAATTAAACCTTATCCTTAATTAATAACCACTGCAATTAATCAAAAACCATGTTTAACTAAATAGAGGCCTATCAGAACTAGGTGTAAGTAAGTTAAAGAAAATAACTAAGGTAAGAGAAAAACTAGGTACCTAGACGAAACTCGAACCGGGCTACAACGGCCCTAACTCAATAATTAAATGGCTGTTATAGCCCCTATTAAAACCTAAAGGCAATATAGCCCTAACCTAACTTAAATAAAACCTTCAAAACCTTAAACCTTTAAAACCAAAAACTTAAGGGCAATACAGCCCTAGCCTAACTTAACCTGCAAAACCTAGGTCTGGGAAATAGCCCCTACAAATAAATAACCTAGCAGTGTGTTAAACAATAACCTAAAACTTAACAACTAATTAAAACCTGGAAACTAAATGAAACTTATGGATTAGTTAGAAACAGAAAGGGTAACGTTCAACTGGCAACTTCATTTTTGGTAAGTCTAAATTAATTTTAAATTTAGCCTCACCATAGTTAGTAATCTGGCTGCTGACCAAATTTTAACCTGAAAACCACTGCAACTGTAGAGAGTGAAAAAGTCTGTAGCTATGTTGACAGTGTCTAAATAGGCCATTATTATTTCTATAATTACTGTGTCTATTTAAAGTAAACTTAACCTTAATACTACACCTAAATAAAAATAATCCCTCAAGCTAAATAATAAATTCTAAATAATAAATTTTTCAATATGGCGCCCCCGGGTGGGCAGTCGAGAAGTTAGTTACCCTTTTTTGTTTTATTTCTGATACAATAGTTTTAAATCCAGTGAATTAAATTTTTTACACAACCTAAACAAACCTAGCCTAACCTGGCTGAACCTAAAAAGCAAACCTAGCCTAACCTGGCTAAACCTAAAACAACCTAAGCAAACCTAGCCTAACCTGGCTGAACCTAAAACAACCTAAACAAACCTAGCCTAACCTGGCTAAACTTAAAAAACAAACCTAGCCTAACCTGGCTGAACTTAAAACAACCTAAAACACAAACCTAGCCTAACCTGGCTGAACCTAAAACAACCTAAGCAAACCTAGCCTAACCTGGCTGAACCTAAAAAACAAACCTAGCCTAACCTGGCTGAACCTCGAGGTGTGAGTGGTTCTGTCACCGGTAAATGTTGTCGCTTTTTAGAAACCTTGTTGACTGTTAAAAAAAGTGGTTAGAAATAACCGCATATATTTCCAAATAAAATATAAACAAAATAAATAAAAATAACAACCCTTGTTTCTAACCAACTAGTGAAGTTGAGTTTCCCTAATTAACAAAAAGAAGAAAGAAAAAAGTTTCTGGGACAAAGAAAAACGGAGCTTTGTCCATTCTTGAAAATTTTTGACCGCATGAAGCGGGCTCTTTTTTCTCAAAACAAATTAAAATGCTCGTGGTTACCCAAACCGGGAAACTGAGTCAACCTTCAAACCTAACAACCTTTAATTAAACCTTATCCTTAATTAATAACCACTGCAATTAATCAAAAACCATGTTTAACTAAATAGAGGCCTATCAGAACTAGGTGTAAGTAAGTTAAAGAAAATAACTAAGGTAAGAGAAAAACTAGGTACCTAGACGAAACTCGAACCGGGCTACAACGGCCCTAACTCAATAATTAAATGGCTGTTATAGCCCCTATTAAAACCTAAAGGCAATATAGCCCTAACCTAACTTAAATAAAACCTTCAAAACCTTAAACCTTTAAAACCAAAAACTTAAGGGCAATACAGCCCTAGCCTAACTTAACCTGCAAAACCTAGGTCTGGGAAATAGCCCCTACAAATAAATAACCTAGCAGTGTGTTAAACAATAACCTAAAACTTAACAACTAAAATTAAAACCTGGAAACTAAATGAAACTTATGGATTAGTTAGAAACAGAAAGGGTAACGTTCAACTGGCAACTTCATTTTTGGTAAGTCTAAATTAATTTTAAATTTAGCCTCACCATAGTTAGTAATCTGGCTGCTGACCAAATTTTAACCTGAAAACCACTGCAACTGTAGACAGTGAAAAAGTCTGTAGCTATGTTGACAGTGTCTAAATAGGCCATTATTATTTCTATAATTACTGTGTCTATTTAAAGTAAACTTAACCTTAATACTACACCTAAATAAAAATAATCCCTCAAGCTAAATAATAAATTCTAAATAATAAATTTTTCAATATGGCGCCCCCGGGTGGGCAGTCGAGAAGTTAGTTACCCTTTTTTGTTTTATTTCTGATACAATAGTTTTAAATCCAGTGAATTAAATTTTTTACACAACCTAAACAAACCTAGCCTAACCTGGCTGAACCTAAAAAGCAAACCTAGCCTAACCTGGCTAAACCTAAAACAACCTAAGCAAACCTAGCCTAACCTGGCTGAACCTAAAACAACCTAAACAAACCTAGCCTAACCTGGCTAAACTTAAAAAACAAACCTAGCCTAACCTGGCTGAACTTAAAACAACCTAAAACACAAACCTAGCCTAACCTGGCTGAACCTAAAACAACCTAAGCAAACCTAGCCTAACCTGGCTGACCTAAAAAACAAACCTAGCCTAACCTGGCTGAACCTAAAAAAAAACCTAGCCTAACCTGGCTGAACCTAAAAAATAACCTGGCTGAACCTAAAACAACCTAAACAAACCTAGCCTAACCTGGCTGAACCTAAAAAACAAACCTAGCCTAACCTGGCTGAACCTAAAAAACAAACCTAGCCTAACCTGGCTGAACCTAAAAAAAAACCTAGCCTAACCTGGCTGAACCTAAAAAACAAACCTAGCCTAACCTGGCTGAACCTAAAAAACAAACCTAGCCTAACCTGGCTGAACCTAAAACAACCTAAGCAAACCTAGCCTAACCTGGCTGAACCTAAAACAACCTAAGCAAACCTAGCCTAACCTGGCTGAACCAACAACACAAACCAACCTACCTACCCTACCAAATCTCCCTAACCTACCAAACCAACCTAACCAACCTAACCTACCACACCAAACCAACCTACCCTACCCTACCTACCCTACCAAACCAACCTAACCTACCCTACCAAACCAACCTACCCTACCCTACCTACCCTACCAAACCAACCTAACCTACCCTACCAAACCAACCTACCCTACCCTACCTACCCTACCAAACCAACCTACTACCCTACCAAACCAACCTACCCTACCCTACCTACCCTACCAAACCAACCTAACCTACCCTACCAAACCAACCTACCCTACCCTACCTACCCTACCAAACCAACCTACCTACCCTACCAAACCTACCTCACCTACCCTAACCTACCCTACTTAACCTAAAATACCTAACCTACCTACCCTACCTAACCTAAAAAAACCTTTTTAAGAGAACTTTACCATTTGTCCTTAAACTACTCCCTTCCAAAGGTTTTGATTTCAGACAATCAAGCCACCTTCAACACCAGATTGCTCAATTTAGCAATAACTTAGGACTAACGTTCTACAGAAAAGACGCTTTCATTTTCATATTTCACCTAAAAGGAACTTTTCTGTAGAGCATGTCATTTTCATTCATCAAAATAAATAAATAAAATTTCCCAAGAATATAATTCTGGGTAAATTTTTTCCCCTTGGCGGGAATGTTAAAAAAAGTGGTTAGAAATAACCGCATATATTTCCAAATAAAATATAAACAAAATAAATAAAAATAACAACCCTTGTTTCTAACCAACTAGTGAAGTTGGGTTTCCCTAATTAACAAAAAGAAGAAAGAAAAAAGTTTCTGGGACAAAGAAAAACGGAGCTTTGTCCATTCTTGAAAATTTTTGACCGCATGAAGCGGGCTCTTTTTTCTAAAAAAAAATTAAAATGCTCGTGGTTACCCAAACCGGGAAACTGAGTCAACCTTCAAACCTAACAACCTTTAATTAAACCTTATCCTTAATTAATAACCACTGCAATTAATCAAAAACCATGTTTAACTAAATAGAGGCCTATCAGAACTAGGTGTAAGTAAGTTAAAGAAAATAACTAAGGTAAGAGAAAAACTAGGTACCTAGACGAAACTCGAACCGGGCTACAACGGCCCTAACTCAATAATTAAATGGCTGTTATAGCCCCTATTAAAACCTAAAGGCAATATAGCCCTAACTTAACTTAAATAAAACCTTCAAAACCTTAAACCTTTAAAACCAAAAACTTAAGGGCAACACAGCCCTAGCCTAACTTAACCTGCAAAACCTAGGTCTGGGAAATAGCCCCTACAAATAAATAACCTAGCAGTGTGTTAAACAATAACCTAAAACTTAACAACTAAAATTAAAACCTGGAAACTAAATGAAACTTATGGATTAGTTAGAAACAGAAAGGGTAACGTTCAACTGGCAACTTCATTTTTGGTAAGTCTAAATTAATTTTAAATTTAGCCTCACCATAGTTAGTAATCTGGCTGCTGACCAAATTTTAACCTGAAAACCACTGCAACTGTAGACAGTGAAAAAGTCTGTAGCTATGTTGACAGTGTCTAAATAGGCCATTATTATTTCTATAATTACTGTGTCTATTTAAAGTAAACTTAACCTTAATACTACACCTAAATAAAAATAATCCCTCAAGCTAAATAATAAATTCTAAATAATAAATTTTTCAATATGGCGCCCCCGGGTGGGCAGTCGAGAAGTTAGTTACCCTTTTTGTTTTATTTCTGATACAATATTTTAAATCCAGTGAATTAAATTTTTTACACAACCTAAACAAACTAGCCTAACCTGGCTGAACCTAAAAAGCAAACCTAGCCTAACCTGGCTAAACCTAAACAACCTAAGCAAACCTAGCCTAACCTGGCTGAACCTAAAACAACCTAAACAAACCTAGCCTAACCTGGCTAAACTTAAAAAACAAACCTAGCCTAACCTGGCTGAACTTAAAACAACCTAAAACACAAACCTAGCCTAACCTGGCTGAACCTAAAACAACCTAAGCAAACCTAGCCTAACCTGGATGACCTAAAAAACAAACCTAGCCTAACCTGGCTGAACCTAAAAAAAAACCTAGCCTAACCTGGCTGAACCTAAAAAATAACCTGGCTGAACCTAAAACAACCTAAACAAACCTAGCCTAACCTGGCTGAACCTAAAAAACAAACCTAGCCTAACCTGGCTGAACCTAAAAAACAAACCTAGCCTAACCTGGCTGAACCTAAAAAAAAAACCTAGCCTAACCTGGCTGAACCTAAAAAACAAACCTAGCCTAACCTGGCTGAACCTAAAACAACCTAAACAAACCTAGCCTAACCTGGCTAAACTTAAAAAACAAACCTAGCCTAACCTGGCTGAACTTAAAACAACCTAAAACACAAACCTAGCCTAACCTGGCTGAACCTAAAACAAAACCTAAGCAAACTAGCCTAACCTGGCTGAACCTAAAAAACAAACTTAGCCTAACCTGGCTGAACCTCGAGGTGTGAGTGGTTCTGTCACCGGTAAATGTTGTCGCTTTTTAGAAACCTTGTTGACTGTTAAAAAAAGTGGTTAGAAATAACCGCATATATTTCCAAATAAAATATAAACAAAATAAATAAAAATAACAACCCTTGTTCTAACCAACTAGTGAAGTTGAGTTTCCCTAATTAACAAAAAGAAGAAAGAAAAAAGTTTCTGGGACAAAGAAAAACGGAGCTTTGTCCATTCTTGAAAATTTTTGACCGCATGAAGCGGGCTCTTTTTTCTCAAAACAAATTAAAATGCTCGTGGTTACCCAAACCGGGAAACTGAGTCAACCTTCAAACCTAACAACCTTTAATTAAACCTTATCCTTAATTAATAACCACTGCAATTAATCAAAAACCATGTTTAACTAAATAGAGGCCTATCAGAACTAGGTGTAAGTAAGTTAAAGAAAATAACTAAGGTAAGAGAAAAAACTAGGTACCTAGACGAAACTCGAACCGGGCTACAACGGCCCTAACTCAATAATTAAATGGCTGTTATAGCCCTATTAAAACCTAAAGGCAATATAGCCCTAACCTAACTTAAATAAAACCTTCAAAACCTTAAACCTTTAAAACCAAAAACTTAAGGGCAATACAGCCCTAGCCTAATTTAACCTGCAAAACCTAGGTCTGGGAAATAGCCCCTACAAATAAATAACCTAGCAGGTGTTAAACAATAACCTAAAACTTAACAACTAAAATTAAAACCTGGAAACTAAATGAAACTTATGGATAGTTAGAAACAGAAAGGGTAACGTTCAACTGGCAACTTCATTTGGTAAGTCTAAATTAATTTTAAATTTAGCCTCACCATAGTTAGTAATCTGGCTGCTGACCAAATTTAACTGAAAACCACTGCAACTGTAGACAGTGAAAAAGTCTGTAGCTATGTTGACAGTGTCTAAATAGGCATTATTATTCTATAATTACTGTGTCTATTTAAAGTAAACTTAACCTTAATACTACACCTAAATAAAAATAATCCCTCAAGCTAAATAATAATAAATTCTAAATAATAAATTTCAATATGGCGCCCCCGGGTGGGCAGTCGAGAAGTTAGTTACCCTTTTTGTTTTATTTCTGATACAATAGTTTTAAATCCAGTGAATTAAATTTTTACAAACCTAAACAAACCTAGCCTAACCTAGCTGAACCTAAAAAGCAAACCTAGCCTAACCTGGCTAAACCTAAAACAACCTAAGCAAACCTAGCCTAACCTGGCTGAACCTAAAACAACCTAAAACAAACCTAGCCTAACCTGGCTAAACTTAAAAAACAAACCTAGCCTAACCTGGCTGAACTTAAAACAACCTAAAACACAAACCTAGCCTAACCTGGCTGAACCTAAAACAACCTAAGAAAACCTAGCCTAACCTGGCTGAACCTAAAAAACAAACCTAGCCTAAACCTGGCTGAACCTAAAAAAAAACCTAGCCTAACCTGCGCTGAACCTAAAAAATAACCTGGCTGAACCTAAAACAACCTAAACAAACCTAGCCTAACCTGGTTGAACCTAAAAAACAAACCTAGCTAACCTGGCTGAACCTAAAAAACAACCTAGCCTAACCTGGCTGAACCTAAAAAAAAAAACCTAGCCTAACCTGGCTGAACCTAAAAAACAAACCTAGCCTAACCTGGCTGAACCTAAAAAAACAAACCTAGCCTAACTGGCTTGAACCTAAAACAAACCTAAGCAAACCTAGCCTAACCTGGCTGAACCTAAAACAACCTAAGCAAACCTAGCCTAACCTGGCTGAACCAACAACACAAACCAACTACATACCCTACCAAACCTCCCTAACCTACCAAACCAACCTAACCAACCTAACCTACCCTACCAAACCAACCTACCCTACCCTACCTACCCTACCAAACCAACCTAACCTACCCTACCAAACCAACCTACCCACCCTACCTACCCTACCAAACCAACCTACCCTACCCTACCTACCTACCAAACCAACCTAACCTACCCTACCAAACCAACCTACCTACCCTACCTACCCTACCAAACCAACCTACCTACCCTACCAAACCTACCTAACTACCCAACCTACCCTACTTAACCTAAAATACCTAACCTACCTACCCTACCTAACCTAAAAAAACCTTTTTAAGAGAACTTTACCATTTGTCCTTAAACTACTCCCTTCCAAAGGTTTTGATTTCAGACAATCAAGCCACCTTCAACACCAGATTGCTCAATTTAGCAATAACTTAGGACTAACGTTCTACAGAAAAGACGCTTTCATTTTCATATTTCACCTAAAAGGAACTTTTCTGTAGAGCATGTCATTTTCATTCATCAAAAAAATAAATAAAATTTCCCAAGAATATAATTCTGGGTAAATTTTTTCCCCTTGGCGGGAATGTTAAAAAAAGTGGTTAGAAATAAACCGCATATATTTCCAAATAAAATATAAACAAAATAAATAAAAAATAACAACCCTTGTTTCTAACAACTAGTGAAGTTGAGTTTCCCTAATTAACAAAAAGAAGAAAGAAAAAAGTTTCTTGGACAAAGAAAAACGGAGCTTTGTCCATTCTTGAAAATTTTGGACCGCATGAAGCGGGCTCTTTTTTCTAAAAAAAAATATAAAATGCTCGTGGTTACCCAAACCGGAAACTGAGTCAACCTTCAAACCTAACAACCTTTAATTAAACCTTATCCTTAATTAATAACCACTGCAATTAATCAAAAACCATGTTTAACTAAATAGAGGCCTATCAGAACTAGGGTAAGTAAGTTAAAGAAAATAACTAAGGAAGAAAAAACTAGGTACCTAGACGAAACTCGAACCGGGCTACAACGCCCTAACTCAATAATTAAATGGCTGTTATAGCCCTATTAAAACCTAAAGGCAATATAGCCCTAACTTAACTTAAATAAAACCTTCAAACCTTAAACCTTTAAAACCAAAAACTTAAGGGCAATACAGCCCTAGCCTAACTTAACCTGCAAAACCTAGGTCTGGGAAATAGCCCCTACAAATAAATAAACTAGCAGTGTGTTAAACAATAACTAAAACTTAACAACTAAAATTAAAACCTGGAAAACTAAATGAAACTTATGGATTAGTTAGAAACAGAAAGGGTAACGTTCAACTGGCAACTTCATTTTTGGTAAGTCTAAATTAATTTTAAATTTAGCCTCACCATAGTTAGTAATCTGGCTGCTGACCAAATTTTAACCTGAAAACCACTGCAACTGTAGACAGTGAAAAAAGTCTGTAGCTATGTGACAGTGTAAATAGGCCATTATTATTTCTATAATTACTGTGTCTATTTAAAGTAAACTTAACCTTAATACTACACCTAAATAAAAATAATCCCTCAAGCTAAATAATAAATTCTAAATAATAAATTTTTCAATATGCGCCCCGGGTGGGCAGTCGAGAAGTTAGTTACCCTTTTTGTTTTATTTCTGATACAATAGTTTTAAATCCAGTGAATTAAATTTTTTACACAACCTAAACAAACTAGCCTAACCTGGCTTGAACCTAAAAAGCAAACCTAGCCTAACTGGCTAAACCTAAAAAACCTAAGCAAACCTAGCCTAACTGGCTGAACCTAAAACAACCAAACAAACCTACCTAACCTGGCTAAACTTAAAAACAAACCTAGCCTAACCTGGCTGAACTTAAAACAACTAAAACACAACCTAGCCTAACCTGGCTGAACCTAAAACAACTAAGCAAACCTAGCCTAACCTGGCTGAACCTAAAAAACAAACCTAGCCTAACCTGGCTGAACTCGAGGTGTGAGTGGTTCTGTCACCGGTAAATGTTGTCGCTTTTTAGAACCTTGTTGACTGTTAAAAAAAGTGGTTAGAAATAACCGCATATATTCCAAATAAAATATAAACAAAATAAATAAAAATAACAACCCTGTTCTAACCAACTAGTGAAGTTGAGTTTCCCTAATTAACAAAAAGAAGAAAGAAAAAAAGTTCTGGGACAAAGAAAAACGGAGCTTTGTCCATTCTTGAAAATTTTTGACCGCATGAAGCGGGCTCTTTTTTTCAAAACAAATTAAATGCTCGTGGTTACCCAACCGGGAAACTGAGTCAACCTTCAAACCTAACAACCTTTAATTAAACCTTATCCTTAATAATAACCACTGCAATTAATCAAAAACCATGTTTAACAAATAGAGGCCTATCAGAACTAGGTGTAAGTAAGTTAAAGAAAATAACTAAGGTAAGAGAAAAACTAGGTACCTAGACGAAACTCGAACCGGGCTACAACGGCCCTAACTCAATAATAAATGGCTGTTATAGCCCCTATTAAAACCTAAAGGCAATATAGCCTAACCTAACTTAAATAAAACCTTCAAAACCTTAAACCTTTAAAACCAAAAACTTAAGGGCATACAGCCCTAGCCTAACTTAACTGCAAAACCTAGGTCTGGGAAATAGCCCCTACAAATAAATAACTAGCAGTGTGTTAAACAATAACCTAAAAACTTAACAACTAAAATTAAAACCTGGAAAACTAAATGAAACTTATGGATTAGTTAGAAACAGAAAGGGTAACGTTCAACTGGCAACTTCATTTTTGGTAAGTCTAAATTAATTTTAAATTAGCCTCACCATAGTTAGTAATCTGGCTGCTGACCAAATTTTAACCTGAAAACCACTGCAACTGTAGACAGTGAAAAAGTCTGTAGCTATGTTGACAGTGTCTAAATAGGCCATTATTATTTCTATAATTACGTGTCTATTTAAAGTAAACTTAACCTTAATATACACCTAAATAAAAATAATCCCTCAAGCTAAATAATAAATTCTAAATAATAAATTTTTCAATATGGCGCCCCCGGGTGGGCAGTCGAGAAGTTAGTTACCCTTTTTTGTTTTATTTCTGATACAATAGTTTTAAATCCAGTGAATTAAATTTTTTACACAACCTAAACAAACCTAGCCTAACCTGGCTGAACCTAAAAAGCAAACCTAGCCTAACCTGGCTAAACCTAAAACAACACACAGGATAGTAACGTAATAGAAGTCCCTGATTTTCGTAGGGCTAATTTTGATAGTTTTGCTGATAGGATGAGAGTAGTGGACTGGGATAACTTATTTATGGGTAATGATACGAATTTGCGTTGGGTGGCGTTTAAAGAAAGTTTTAGGAATATTGAAAGGGAGTTTATTCCTCGTAGGCCCAAGCGCGTTAGAAATCGTGGTAGGCCGAAGTGGTGGACTAGGGAAGTAGGCGAGTTCAAAACGAGCGTAATAGAGCGTATAGACTTAACAAGCGCAATGGCCAGGTAGCTAACTTTAATAGATATATCGAGCTTAGACGTCAGGTTAAAAGATCAGTTAGGAATGCAAGCGTAATTTAGAGATAGTTATAGCTGCGGATAGTAAACATAATCCAAAAAGTTTTTGAATACGTAAATAATCGTAAGCCGGTAAAGGATAACATAGGCCTCTAGGATGTAAATGGCGCTGTGTCTTCTGACGCTCAGGCGATGGCGGGTATTTTCAATAACTTTTTTGCGACAGTTTTACCGTAGAGGCCGTAAATAATGTCCCGACGTTGACGATATCGTTCCATTTAGTAGCGAGACTATTTAGATGAAATAAACTGTTACGAGGCTCAGATTGCGCATTATATCGATAGGCTAAAAGTTAGCAAGGCTCCAGGCCCTGACGCTTTTTATCCTAGACATTGAAAGATTTGAAAGACGTTATCGTAGGCCCCTTAGCGAAGATTTTAATCAGTCACTCGAAACGGGGATATTCCTGAAGACTTCAAATTAGCTAACGTCACGCCTATTTTTAAAAAAGGCGACGGCCGCGCGGTAGCTAGCAATTATAGGCCATTAGCTTAACGTCAATTGCGGTAAACTTTTGGAATCCGTAGTTAGGGATCGTATTACGATCACTTAGAAAGTAGGGGTTTGATTAATAGTAGTCAGCACGGGTTTCGACGCCATAGGTCTTGTTTAACAAATTTGTTAGAATTTTATAACGAATAGTGCGCGAATACGATAGGCATAGGGCAGCTGACGTTATTTATTTAGATTTTAAAAAGGCGTTCGATACAGTTCCGCATAGGAGACTAATGCGAAGGTTAAAGCGCACGGTATCCGCGGTCAGGTAGCTAATGGTTAGAAGAATGGCTTCGTGCTAGGAGGCAGAGGGTCGTAGTTAATGGTAGTGAATCGGGGTGGTTAGAGGTAGGTAGTGGTGTCCCACAGGGTTCAGTGTTAGGCCCATTGTTATTCGTAATTTACATTAACGACATAGATGTAGGATTGATTAGTAACGTGTCAAAATTCGCGGACGATACTAAAATAGGCGGTAAGGTTGTTAACGAGGACGATAGAAATAGGATCCAAGACGATGTAGATAGGATTATGGAGTGGACGGATAAGTGGCAGATGCAATTTAACGTAGATAAATGTAAAGTTTTGCATATAGGTTCTCGCAACAATAATTACGTGTACACGATGGATGATAGGGATTTAGCGAGCGTTGACGAGGAAGTAGATTTAGGCGTACGCGTAACTAAAGATTTAAAGGTTAGGAACCAGTGCCTGGAGTCTTGCGCAAAAAGCTAATAGGATGTTAGGCTTCATAGCGCGTAATTTCGAATTTAAATCGAAGGATTATATATTGCCCTTTACAAGTCCCTAGTCAGGCCTCATTTGGAATATGCCGTTCAGTTTTGGTGCCCGTACTTGCGTGAGGATATTGATAGGTTAGAAAGGGTTCAGCGTCGTGCCACGAAACTTATTCCGGCATTGCGCAATAAGCCTTATGAAGATAGGATTAAAGTGTTAGACTTGTATTCACTCGAAACTAGGAGATTAAGGGGGGAGCTATTGAAGTTTTCAAAATCGTTAATAACATCGATAACGTAATTTGACAAATTGTTCACTTTCGATAATAGTAATACTCGCAATAACGGATTCAAGTTGCGTGGCAGACGTTTCATTACTAATATCGCTAAAAACTTCTTACGTTTAAAGTAATTGATAAATGGAATAATCTTCCCGCGTCAGTCGTTCATTCTACCAGCGTTAATGTGTTAAGAAACCGTCTTGACAGACATTTTAAAAATATTAACGTTGTTTAAAATAAAAAAGAAAGTTAACAACAGGAGCTCTGGTGGTGGTGTCGAGGATGAGTCTGTTGACGATGAATGCAGCTTGTGACATGCCAGCGTGATGCCAGCAATAAAAAAAAAAAAAAAAAAAAAAAAAAAAAAAAATAGACTAACACGAATGTAGATGTAGCTCATAGCGTAAAACTAACCCACTTTTTGTTTAACTTTACCTACTTTTTTTTTTTTCTTATCCTCCTTACTTTGCAGTCTCTAACTCTTTTCTTGCATGTTTGTAGTTTGCATGGTATGACAGTGAGTTAAGACTGTGTTTGCATGGTTTGTAAGCTTCTTATTTTACTTCTTTTCATTTTCACCCTTCCTATATTCTCCGACTATTTTTCTGACTTGTCGGCAGTGGCCGGCGGATGATGATGGTGAGACTTTTTCCCTCTTTTTCTGAATGAATGTTAACCCACGAATGATAGGTGTTGCTCCTTACTTAACCCCTTATTCTCCTCTCTTCTCTTAACCCCCTACTCTCTCCTTTCTCTCGGGCTAGCCTTAGAGTGGATCTTAGGGTCTTTGTTAGCCTTAGCTTCTGTAGATCTTCTGTAGAACCTAAGCAAACCTAGCCTAACCTGGCTGAACCTAAAACAACCTAAACAAACCTAGCCTAACCTGGCTAAACTTAAAAAACAAACCTAGCCTAACCTGGCTGAACTTAAAACAACCTAAAACACAAACCTAGCCTAACCTGGTTGAACCTAAAACAACCTAAGCAAACCTAGCCTAACCTGGCTGAACCTAAAAAACAAACCTAGCCTAACCTGGCTGAACCTAAAAAAAAACCTAGCCTAACCTGGCTGAACCTAAAAAATAACCTGGCTGAACCTAAAACAACCTAAACAAACCTAGCCTAACCTGGTGAACATAAAAAACAAACCTAGCCTAACCTGGCTGAACCTAAAAAACAAACCTAGCCTAACCTGGCTGAACCTAAAAAAAAAACCTAGCCTAACCTGGCTGAACCTAAAAAACAAACCTAGCCTAACCTGGCTGAACCTAAAAAACAAACCTAGCCTAACCTGGCTGAACCTAAAACAACCTAAGCAAACCTAGCCTAACCTGGCTGAACCTAAAACAACCTAAGCAAACCTAGCCTAACCTGGCTGAACCAACAACACAAACCAACCTACCTACCCTACCAAACCTCCCTAACCTACCAAACCAACCTAACCAACCTAACCTACCCTACCAAACCAACCTACCCTACCCTACCTACCCTACCAAACCAACCTAACCTACCCTACCAAACCAACCTACCCTACCCTACCTACCCTAGCAAACCAACCTACCTACCCTACCAAACCTACCTAACCTACCCTAACCTACCCTACTTAACCTAAAATACCTAACCTACCTACCCTACCTAACCTAAAAAAACCCTTTTTAAGAGAACTTTACCATTTGTCCTTAAACTACTCCCTTCCAAAGGTTTTGATTTCAGACAATCAAGCCACCTTCAACACCAGATTGCACAATTTAGCAATAACTTAGGACTAACGTTCTACAGAAAAGACGCTTTCATTTTCATATTTCACCTAAAAGGAACTTTTCTGTAGAGCATGTCATTTTCATTCATCAAAATAAATAAATAAAATTTCCCAAGAATATAATTCTGGGTAAATTTTTTCCCCTTGGCGGGAATGTTAAAAAAAGTGGTTAGAAATAACCGCATATATTTCCAAATAAAATATAAACAAAATAAATAAAAAATAACAACCCTTGTTTCTAACCAACTAGTGAAGTTGGGTTTCCCTAATTAACAAAAAGAAGAAAGAAAAAAGTTTCTGGGACAAAGAAAAACGGAGCTTTGTCCATTCTTGAAAATTTTTGACCGCATGAAGCGGGCTCTTTTTTCTAAAAAAAAATTAAAATGCTCGTGGTTACCCAAACCGGGAAACTGAGTCAACCTTCAAACCTAACAACCTTTAATTAAACCTTATCCTTAATTAATAACTACTGCAATTAATCAAAAACCATGTTTAACTAAATAGAGGCCTATCAGAACTAGGTGTAAGTAAGTTAAAGAAAATAACTAAGGTAAGAGAAAAACTAGGTACCTAGACGAAACTCGAACCGGGCTACAACGGCCCTAACTCAATAATTAAATGGCTGTTATAGCCCCTATTAAAACCTAAAGGCAATATAGCCCTAACCTAACTTAAATAAAACCTTCAAAACCTTAAACCTTTAAAACCAAAAACTTAAGGGCAATACAGCCCTAGCCTAACTTAACCTGCAAAACCTAGGTCTGGGAAATAGCCCCTACAAATAAATAACTAGCAGTGTGTTAAACAATAACCTAAAACTTAACAACTAAAATTAAAACCTGGAAACTAAATGAAACTTATGGATTAGTTAGAAACAGAAAGGGTAACGTTCAACTGGCAACTTCATTTTTGGTAAGTCTAAATTAATTTTAAATTTAGCCTCACCATAGTTAGTAATCTGGCTGCTGACCAAATTTTAACCTGAAAACCACTGCAACTGTAGACAGTGAAAAAGTCTGTAGCTATGTTGACAGTGTCTAAATAGGCCATTATTATTTCTATAATTACTGTGTCTATTTAAAGTAAACTTAACCTTAATACTACACCTAAATAAAAATAATCCCTCAAGCTAAATAATAAATTCTAAATAATAAATTTTTCAATATGGCGCCCCCGGGTGGGCAGTCGAGAAGTTAGTTACCCTTTTTTGTTTTATTTCTGATACAATAGTTTTAAATCCAGTGAATTAAATTTTTTACACAACCTAAACAAACCTAGCCTAACCTGGCTGAACCTAAAAAGCAAACCTAGCCTAACCTGGCTAAACCTAAAACAACCTAAGCAAACCTAGCCTAACCTGGCTGAACCTAAAACAACCTAAACAAACCTAGCCTAACCTGGCTAAACTTAAAAAACAAACCTAGCCTAACCTGGCTGAACTTAAAACAACCTAAAACACAAACCTAGCCTAACCTGGCTGAACCTAAAACAACCTAAGCAAACCTAGCCTAACCTGGCTGAACCTCGAGGTGTGAGTGGTTCTGTCACCGGTAAATGTTGTCGCTTTTTAGAAACCTTGTTGACTGTTAAAAAAAGTGGTTAGAAATAACCGCATATATTTCCAAATAAAATATAAACAAAATAAATAAAAATAACAACCCTTGTTTCTAACCAACTAGTGAAGTTGAGTTTCCCTAATTAACAAAAAGAAGAAAGAAAAAAGTTTCTGGGACAAAGAAAAACGGAGCTTTGTCCATTCTTGAAAATTTTTGACCGCATGAAGCGGGCTCTTTTTCTCAAAACAAATTAAAATGCTCGTGGTTACCCAAACCGGGAAACTGAGTCAACCTTCAAACCTAACAACCTTTAATTAAACCTTATCCTTAATTAATAACCACTGCAATTAATCAAAAACCATGTTTAACTAAATAGAGGCCTATCAGAACTAGGTGTAAGTAAGTTAAAGAAAATAACTAAGGTAAGAGAAAAACTAGGTACCTAGACGAAACTCGAACCGGGCTACAACGGCCCTAACTCAATAATTAAATGGCTGTTATAGCCCCTATTAAAACCTAAAGGCAATATAGCCCTAACCTAACTTAAATAAAACCTTCAAAACTTTAAACCTTTAAAACCAAAAACTTAAGGGCAATACAGCCCTAGCCTAACTTAACCTGCAAAACCTAGGTCTGGGAAATAGCCCCTACAAATAAATAACCTAGCAGTGTGTTAAACAATAACCTAAAACTTAACAACTAAAATTAAAACCTGGAAACTAAATGAAACTTATGGATTAGTTAGAAACAGAAAGGGTAACGTTCAACTGGCAACTTCATTTTTGGTAAGTCTAAATTAATTTTAAATTTAGCCTCACCATAGTTAGTAATCTGGCTGCTGACCAAATTTTAACCTGAAAACCACTGCAACTGTAGAGAGTGAAAAAGTCTGTAGCTATGTTGACAGTGTCTAAATAGGCCATTATTATTTCTATAATTACTGTGTCTATTTAAAGTAAACTTAACCTTAATACTACACCTAAATAAAAATAATCCCTCAAGCTAAATAATAAATTCTAAATAATAAATTTTTCAATATGGCGCCCCCGGGTGGGCAGTCGAGAAGTTAGTTACCCTTTTTTGTTTTATTTCTGATACAATAGTTTTAAATCCAGTGAATTAAATTTTTTACACAACCTAAACAAACCTAGCCTAACCTGGCTGAACCTAAAAAGCAAACCTAGCCTAACCTGGCTAAACCTAAAACAACCTAAGCAAACCTAGCCTAACCTGGCTGAACCTAAAACAACCTAAACAAACCTAGCCTAACCTGGCTAAACTTAAAAAACAAACCTAGCCTAACCTGGCTGAACTTAAAACAACCTAAAACACAAACCTAGCCTAACCTGGCTGAACCTAAAACAACCTAAGCAAACCTAGCCTAACCTGGCTGAACCTAAAAAACAAACCTAGCCTAACCTGGCTGAACCTAAAAAAAAACCTAGCCTAACCTGGCTGAACCTAAAAAATAACCTGGCTGAACCTAAAACAACCTAAACAAACCTAGCCTAACCTGGCTGAACCTAAAAAACAAACCTAGCCTAACCTGGCTGAACCTAAAAAAAAAACCTAGCCTAACCTGGCTGAACCTAAAAAAAAACCTAGCCTAACCTGGCTGAACCTAAAAAACAAACCTAGCCTAACCTGGCTGAACCTAAAACAACCTAAGCAAACCTAGCCTAACCTGGCTGAACCTAAAACAACCTAAGCAAACCTAGCCTAACCTGGTTGAACCAACAACACAAACCAACCTACCTACCCTACCAAACCTCCCTAACCTACCAAACCAACCTAACCAACCTAACCTACCCTACCAAACCAACCTACCCTACCCTACCTACCCTACCAAACCAACCTAACCTACCCTACCAAACCAACCTACCCTACCCTACCTACCCTACCAAACCAACCTACCTACCCTACCAAACCTACCTAACCTACCCTAACCTACCCTACTTAACCTAAAATACCTAACCTACCTACCCTACTTAACCTAAAAAAAACTTTTTAAGAGAACTTTACCATTTGTCCTTAAACTACTCCCTTCCAAAGGTTTTGATTTCAGACAATCAAGCCACCTTCAACACCAGATTGCACAATTTAGCAATAACTTAGGACTAACGTTCTACAGAAAAGACGCTTTCATTTTCATATTTCACCTAAAAGGAACTTTTCTGTAGAGCATGTCATTTTCATTCATCAAAATAAATAAATAAATTTCCCAAGAATATAATTCTGGGTAAATTTTTTCCCCTTGGCGGGAATGTTAAAAAAAGTGGTTAGAAATAACCGCATATATTTCCAAATAAAATATAAACAAAATAAATAAAAATAACAACCCTTGTTTCTAACCAACTAGTGAAGTTGAGTTTCCCTAATTAACAAAAAGAAGAAAGAAAAAAGTTTCTGGGACAAAGAAAAACGGAGCTTTGTCCATTCTTGAAAATTTTTGACCGCATGAAGCGGGCTCTTTTTTCTCAAAACAAATTAAAATGCTCGTGGTTACCCAAACCGGGAAACTGAGTCAACCTTCAAACCTAACAACCTTTAATTAAACCTTATCCTTAATTAATAACCACTGCAATTAATCAAAAACCATGTTTAACTAAATAGAGGCCTATCAGAACAGGTGTAAGTAAGTTAAAGAAAATAACTAAGGTAAGAGAAAAACTAGGTACCTAGACGAAACTCGAACCGGGCTACAACGGCCCTAACTCAATAATTAAATGGCTGTTATAGCCCCTATTAAAACCTAAAGGCAATATAGCCCTAACCTAACTTAAATAAAACCTTCAAAACCTTAAACCTTTAAAACCAAAAACTTAAGGGCAATACAGCCCTAGCCTAACTTAACCTGCAAAACCTAGGTCTGGGAAATAGCCCCTACAAATAAATAACCTAGCAGTGTGTTAAACAATAACCTAAAACTTAACAACTAAAATTAAAACCTGGAAACTAAATGAAACTTATGGATTAGTTAGAAACAGAAAGGGTAACGTTCAACTGGCAACTTCATTTTTGGTAAGTCTAAATTAATTTTAAATTTAGCCTCACCATAGTTAGTAATCTGGCTGCTGACCAAATTTTAACCTGAAAACCACTGCAACTGTAGACAGTGAAAAAGTCTGTAGCTATGTTGACAGTGTCTAAATAGGCCATTATTATTTCTATAATTACTGTGTCTATTTAAAGTAAACTTAACCTTAATACTACACCTAAATAAAAATAATCCCTCAAGCTAAATAATAAATTCTAAATAATAAAATTTTTCAATATGGCGCCCCCGGGTGGGCAGTCGAGAAGTTAGTTACCCTTTTTTGTTTTATTTCTGATACAATAGTTTTAAATCCAGTGAATTAAATTTTTTACACAACCTAAACAAACCTAGCCTAACCTGGCTGAACTTAAAAAGCAAACCTAGCCTAACCTGGCTAAACCTAAAACAACCTAAGCAAACCTAGCCTAACCTGGCTGAACCTAAAACAACCTAAACAAACCTAGCCTAACCTGGCTAAACTTAAAAAACAAACCTAGCCTAACCTGGCTGAACTTAAAACAACCTAAAACACAAACCTAGCCTAACCTGGCTGAACCTAAAACAACCTAAGCAAACCTAGCCTAACCTGGCTGACCTAAAAAACAAACCTAGCCTAACCTGGCTGAACCTAAAAAAAACCTAGCCTAACCTGGCTGAACCTAAAAAATAACCTGGCTGAACCTAAAACAACCTAAACAAACCTAGCCTAACCTGGCTGAACCTAAAAAAACAAACCTAGCCTAACCTGGCTGAACCTAAAAAAAAAACCTAGCCTAACCTGGCTGAACCTAAAAAACAAACCTAGCCTAACCTGGCTGAACCTAAAAAACAAACCTAGCCTAACCTGGCTGAACCTAAAACAACCTAAGCAAACCTAGCCTAACCTGGCTGAACCTAAAACAACCTAAGCAAACCTAGCCTAACCTGGCTGAACCAACAACACAAACCAACCTACCTACCCTACCAAACCTCCCTAACCTACCAAACCAACCTAACCAACCTAACCTACCCTACCAAACCAACCTACCCTACCCTACCTACCCTACCAAACCAACCTAACCTACCCTACCAAACCAACCTACCCTACCCTACCTACCCTACCAAACCAACCTACCTACACTACCAAACCTACCTAACCTACCCTAACCTACCCTACTTAACCTAAAATACCTAACCTACCTACCCTACCTAACCTAAAAAAACCTTTTTAAGAGAACTTTACCATTTGTCCTTAAACTACTCCCTTCCAAAGGTTTTGATTTCAGACAATCAAGCCACCTTCAACACCAGATTGCACAATTTAGCAATAACTTAGGACTAACGTTCTACAGAAAAAGACGCTTTCATTTTCATATTTCACCTAAATGGAACTTTCTGTAGAGCATGTCATTTTCATTCATCAAAATAAATAAATAAAATTTCCCAAGAATATAATTCTGGGTACATTTTTTCCCCTTGGCGGGAATGTTAAAAAAAGTGGTTAGAAATAACCGCATATATTTCCAAATAAAATATAAACAAAATAAAAAAAAAAACAACCCTTGTTTCTAACCAACTAGTGAAGTTGGGTTTCCCTAATTAACAAAAAGAAGAAAGAAAAAAGTTTCTGGACAAAGAAAAACGGAGCTTTGTCATTCTTGAAAATTTTTGACCGCATGAAGCGGGCTCTTTTTTCTAAAAAAAAATTAAAATGCTCGTGGTTACCCAAACGGGAAACTGAGTCAACCTTCAAACCTAACAACCTTTAATTAAACCTTATCCTTAATTAATAACCACTGCAATTAATCAAAAACCATGTTTAACTAAATAGAGGCCTATCAGAACTAGGTGTAAGTAAGTTAAAGAAAAATAACTAAGGTAAGAGAAAAACTAGGTACCTAGACGAAACTCGAACCGGGCTACAACGGCCCTAACTCATAATTAAAGGCTGTTATAGCCCCTATTAAAACCTAAAGGCAATATAGCCCTAACTTAACTTAAATAAAACCTTCAAAACCTTAAACCTTAAAACCAAAAACTTAAGGGCAAACAGCCCTAGCCTAACTTAACCTGCAAAACCTAGGTCTGGGAAATAGCCCCTACAAATAAATAACCTAGCAGTGTGTTAAACAATAACCTAAAACTTAACAACTAAAATTAAAACCTGGAAACTAAATGAAACTTATGGATTAGTTAGAAACAGAAAGGGTAACGTTCAACTGGCAACTTCATTTTTGGTAAGTCTAAATTAATTTTAAATTTAGCTCACCATAGTTAGTAATCTGGCTGCTGACCAAATTTTAACCTGAAAACCACTGCAACGTAGAGAGTGAAAAGGTCTGTAGCTATGTTGACAGTGTCTAAATAGGCCATTATTATTTCTATAATTACTGTGTCTATTTAAAGTAAACTTAACCTTAATACTACACCTAAATAAAAAATAATCCTCAAGCTAAATAATAAATTCTAAATAATAAATTTTTCAATATGGCGCCCCCGGGTGGGCAGTCGAGAAGTTAGTTACCTTTTTGTTTTATTCTGATACAGTAGTTTTAAATCCAGTGAATTAAATTTTTTACAAACCTAAACAAACCTAGCCTAACCTGGCTGAACCTAAAAGCAAACCTAGCCTAACCTGGCTAAACCTAAAACAACCTAAGCAAACCTAGCCTAACCTGGCTGAACCTAAAACAACCTAAACAAACCTAGCCTAACCTGGCTAAAACTTAAAAAACAAACCTAGCCTAACCTGGCTGAACTTAAAACAACCTAAAACACAAACCTAGCCTAACCTGGCTGAACCTAAAACAAACCTAAGCAAACCTAGCCTAACCTGGCTGAACCTAAAAAACAAACCTAGCCTAACCTGGCTGAACCTCGAGGTGTGAGTGGTTCTGTCACCGGTAAATGTTGTCGCTTTTTAGAAACTTGTTGACTGTTAAAAAAAGTGGTTAGAAATAACCGCATATATTTCCAAATAAAATATAAACAAAATAAATAAAAATAACAACCCTTGTTTCTAACCAACTAGTGAAGTTGAGTTTCCTAATTAACAAAAAGAAGAAAGAAAAAAGTTTCTGGGACAAAGAAAAACGGAGCTTTGTCCATTCTTGAAAATTTTTGACCGCATGAAGCGGGCTCTTTTTTCTCAAAACAAATTAAAATGCTCGTGGTACCCAAACCGGGAAACTGAGTCAACCTTCAAACCTAACAACCTTTAATTAAACCTTATCCTTAATTAATAACCACTGCAATTAATCAAAAACCATGTTTAACTAAATAGAGGCCTATCAGAACTAGGTGTAAGTAAGTTAAAGAAAATAACTAAGGTAAGAGAAAAACTAGGTACCTAGACGAAACTCGAACCGGGCTACAACGGCCCTAACTCATAATTAAATGGCTGTTATAGCCCCTATTAAAACCTAAAGGCATATAGCCCTAACCTAACTTAAATAAAACCTTCAAAACCTTAAACCTTTAAAACCAAAAACTTAAGGGCATACAGCCCTAGCCTAACTTAACCTGCAAAACCTAGGTCTGGGAAATAGCCCCTACAAATAAATAACCTAGCAGTGTGTTAAACAATAACCTAAAACTTAACAACTAAAATTAAAACCTGGAAACTAAATGAAACTTATGGATTAGTTAGAAACAGAAAGGGTAACGTTCAACTGGGCAACTTCATTTTTGGTAAGTCAAATAATTTTAAATTTAGCCTCACCATAGTTAGTAATCTGGCTGCTGACCAAATTTTAACCTGAAACCACTGCAACTGTAGACAGTGAAAAAAGTCTGAGCTATGTGACAGTGTCTAAATAGGCCATTATTATTTCTATAATTACTGTGTCTATTTAAAGTAAAACTTAACCTTAATACTACACCTAAATAAAAATAATCCCTCAAGCTAAATAATAAATTCTAAATAATAAATTTTTCAATTATGGCGCCCCCGGGTGGGGGCAGTCGAGAAGTTAGTTACCCTTTTTTGTTTTATTTCTGATACAATAGTTTTAAATCCAGTGAATTAAATTTTTTTACACAACCTAAACAAACCTAGCCTAACCTGGGCTTGAACCTAAAAAGCAAAACCTAGCCTAACTGGCTAAAC
>JAJOZX010019535.1:0-43924 GCA_023014485.1 Bathynomus jamesi
AAACAATGCCACAGATGCCATAGCCAGGACTGAAGCAACAAGCACTTGCAGAGGAGGTAGGGTCTTATCGCTTTCAGATTCGCACAGTAGTATGGTATGACATTCTTCATGCAGTTAACCATGTGAGCAAACTTCTGCAGTCTCCTATAATGCAGTTTGATGTGGCAGTCAACCTCCTCACAAAAACAAAAGAATCACTCACCAGCTACAGAAACACAGGTTTTGTTGCAGCACAAGTCGTAGCTAGGGACATATGTGAGTAAATGAATGTGGAGGCTGTGCTGAAGGAGAAGAGGCTCAGATCCACAAAAAAGCACTTTGCTTACGAAGCTCCTGACGAACCATTTACAGAAGCCTTAAAGAGGCTGGAAATCAAATTTTCAATGTGGTGGTGGGATTGTGCCATCGGGTCAAAAATGAGAGATTCAAAACATTAGATAATGTGAGGGACATATTTGGAGTTCTCCTAATCTTCACCACAATGAACAAGGAAGACTTGTCCTGCAAGTGTGAAAAGCTCTCTAAGGAAAGTGAGCGTGGAGCTGACTCTGACATTGATGGAAGAGAACTGGCCCTCGAAATTAAGAACTTGCCGACTTTACCTTCACACAACATGACTGCATTGGAGCTTTCTCCTTCATTCGTCAGAAGCAACTGGAGGAACTATACCCCAATCTCTGGGTTGCACTAAGAATTGCCTGCACTCTACCTGTGACAGTAGCGTCAGCCGAGAGGAGCTTCTCTAAGATGAAGCGAATCAAGAACTACCTCAGTCATCAATGGGGCAGGATCACCTCAGTGGCCTTGGCATCATAAGCATCAACCAGAACTTGGCAGGGAGATTTCATATGATGAGATATTAATGATTTCGCCCAGAAAAAATCTAGGAGGCAAAAATTTTGAAGATACAAAACTGTTTTGTATAACTGTTAGCTATTACACGATTGTATCGTAGAGTTAGTAATTGTTTGGTAGTTGATAATTGCATTATTATTTTCTACATAGTTCTGTGTCATTTATTCTAAATAATGTATAAGCTAATTTTCAAGAATTTCATGAAGAGTATTTTTTCTGTTTGTCTTCTGAAAGTACATATTTGTTGTTTTGGACATAAATGTTTCATTAAAATTGCTTCATAATTGTTTTTTATTAATACAGCCATTTTTTGTATGTGTGTGCTGTGGTGATGTAGTAAGGCGTGAGTTGGTGGATGGAGGGGTGGGGCCTCAAATGGGTATACTGCTTAGGGCCCCCTAATAGGGTGTGTCAATTTGGTAGGTGAAAATTAATTTTGCCAATTCCTTCACTGAGGGTTTTAAAAATATGTTTTTGGATGTGAAGAATTCAAATCTGCATTATTTTTGTGATTGCTCAACACTTAGCTTGGTAAATCTACGTTTGATTAAAAAGCACATAAATTGCTCTCGGAAAACAACATTTATAATTTTAGCTTCTCAAAATGTCAGGTAATGCTATAAAAATTTTAGTTTCTCTGCATAAAACATATCCTAGTAATCATAAAACATATCCTTGTAATCATAAAACAACATTAGAAAGTAATGACATCAGTAAAAAAAAAATATTTAAACAAGTTTCATCAAGTCTTGCTTTGATCGTTCTTGGACATCAGCCGCCGACTTGCTTCTTGGCCTCTGATATAGCCCTCACGTTTCTCATGTGTATACACCCTGCCTGCTGTCTCTGTGACTTGTTTCACACACCTCTCTATTGACTGAGCATGACAGGGCCACTGTGGAACTTGCATAGGCTTGTCAAAGAACTTCTTTACTTCCGCTGTAGTCAGTTACATGTCAAAGAGGTTCAAATACCCGTTAGACCAGTCTGTCAGCTCCAACAGGGAAGAAGCACTGGGGTTGATGGAAGGTGTCTTCCTGGGACGTACAGAAAGATCTCCAAGTGTGTCATCATCTCCACCCCTCATGTCAACAATCTTTTGGACACCAGCTCTCCTCTCCTCACTGTCATCTGAGCACAAGAGTGTCTGGATTATCATTTCGCTGAATGCATACCATGCTGAGCGCTTAATGGTTGG
This sequence comes from Bathynomus jamesi, assembly GCA_023014485.1. Lineage (NCBI taxonomy): Eukaryota > Metazoa > Arthropoda > Malacostraca > Isopoda > Cirolanidae > Bathynomus > Bathynomus jamesi. Next base: position 2,054 of record JAJOZX010019535.1, read on the forward strand.
CAAAAACAGCATCCACTACAGCCTTCTTTTGCAGCCTAACTAGCCGCAGCTGAAACAGATGTGGCGTGGGCCTTCCACCCAAGAGTGTTTACTTTGATGTTGAACCAACAGGGGTAGTACACACCAACAATGTATTCCACTATCAGTCTTAAGTTGTTGAGGGTTTTGCCTTTAAGGCCATGTTTGAAACCCATATGCGACAAAGCCTGTTTGCTGTTGTCAACCACCTTGAATGGCTCACTGGACCAATTTCAAGAAGGGCCAGATCTGTGGGAAGTTCTCCTGTCTTATGGCCTGTGTGATCCTATACCGTACGCTTGATCAGTAGAGAGATCCTTTACGACATTGTCACTCAGTGAAGTAAGAGGCTCTCCAATTGAGAGTTTGGTGAATGAAGGATCAATTTCAAGTTCGGTTGCAGTGTCTAGCATCTTGCCAATGTTACCTGTCCACTTGTTGTTAGACAAGGTCTTCCCATCCAGTGCTGTGATCAAGTGTCGCAGGAGTAACTCGTTAGTGTGGAGGGCACAAACCAACCAGATCAGCTTACGGCAAAGCTTGACCTCTACCCAATGCATGGAACCACCTCCCAGGCAGTGTAACATTTGTAGAATCACCTCCAATGGCCTGCAGGCTTTTATCAATGCCCTTCTTCTTCATGAAATCTACAAGATTATCAGCAATAACTTCAGCAGGTTTTTTTCTCTTTGAGCCTTTCTCAGGAGTGAAGTGGTAGAGATATCTTCCACCTGGCTCACTGCACACAGAATAATGCTCTTCTTTGATGATGCTGGGGAACTGACGATCTGAATTGTCTGCTTTCAGCATAACTTTAGTTGTATCTTGACGGCCGTCAAAGAAGATGCAGTTAATTTCACCCTCTTCAAAGATCATCAAATTCCTGATCCAGGGATCTCATAACTTTTTCTTGGGCCCTCTTGACTTTATTGTGATCAACTACAAGTTTCTTGTCTTCTTCAGTGATCAAGCCAGTATCCATAAAGGCAGCAGTGGTGATGGCAGCTGTGGCACGCAGGCCAACACCATATCTGATGCTATGCATAGCAACATTAGGTATTTCTAATGTGTTGTACTCTGGCTTTTTATGGAAGTTGAAGACGTGCTTGGTATTTCTAATGTCACTTCATAACTTCCATCCTTTCCATCTTGAGCATCAGCTATTTGTTCTTCATTTCATCATCAGAGAAAATTATTTCATTTGATGGCATTGAAACATCTGCTTACTTGTTGCTTATATTCAGCAAGCCTTCTTCTTTCGTCTTCTTGCCGCTTCTGCTTTTTGACTTGTCTGTTGTGCTCAGGTTGATCTGGCAAGCCAATCTGATGTGGTCCAATAGAACCAGACTTGTCTCTCTGACCTTTAATGAAAGCAAGTTCCTTCACAGGGATCTTCATCTCCCTAGGGCATGTACAGTTAATGTGAGTTTCGTTTTTGCAACCAGCATCTGCAAGGCAGCCAAATTCAGAGCAGAGAACAATTTTACACTTGCAACTGAGGATGTCAAAAAGCTCGTCAAGTTTTGCAATGAAAGCCTCTTTGACATGTAGCTTTCCTCTCCCAAGAGATATGTTTTGGCCTGCTCCCAGCTCTCTTGGATCTTGTTTAAGATTGTGACTCGTGAATTTACAACGGGGGCTACAAAAGAACTGTTTGCTCGTTCCCACTTTTCAAGCACTTTAGGGTAAATGTCCTTTGCAAGACTGGCTGCTGGGTAGTTTCTCACATCCTCACCACTTTGTTCTCTTAGCAGTAGCCCCATATTTCAGAACGTCTCGCAGAGTTGGGAGTTCAGAGGGCAACAACTCTCTACCAGTTCCAATTAGGTTGCTCATATGTGTGAATGTCCCCAGTCTTTGTCCTTTTAGAAGCCATTGTAGGTCAATTCCCACTGGTTAGGATGGTAGCACTGACAGACAAGTAATCTTCAGCACACTGATGAATATGTTTCAACCTGTGAAATAAGCAAACACAGCAGTGCATTATATATACAGCATATATAATTATTAATATAATAATTATTATATAATTCCACAAAAAGTCAAAAAAGTCACTATTTTTATGTAGCTTCTTACCAAGCAAAACTAAATTATATTAAATTAACAAAAATATCTTTAGAATTCCTAAGTCATGCTGCAACTTTTTAGCACCCCTCATATTTGGAATTTGAAAGTTGAAAAATTCGACACACCCTAGCCCCCTAATGGCTTCTTCGTAATATTGGTTTCAGGATATAATTTAGTTAACAAGTATTTTGTTTGTTGTTTTGCATTAAAAATGCGTTCGATCGTTATTATGTTTGGGATTTACTTCGCTTTAATAAGAGGTGATGATATCCACCCTTTTGAAACCACAAATAGTGGCGTCGTAAGTGCTTATAAATATTTCAATTACGATAAACTTATTGTGATGTTAAAAATAATATTTGAGGGGTTCTTCATTGAGATTTCCATAGCTGTTAATTATTAATTATAAAAATTGCTTACTTTCCAACTCTCTCGATTAAATAAACAACTCTGAACAGTAAAATGAAAACACCAAATGCCAGGGCATTTTTTACATTGAAACTACTGGGATTTTGTCCCACTGGTCCTTCATATTGCCCCAGTAGTCAGCCTCATTTGTCCCAGCAGTGATGTGCCCTTGCCCCCCCTTTTTTAAAAGTACAGTTATTATATATATATATATATATATATACAGGGTGTCCATAAATGTTTACCTGAAAACAGTATGCTCTCATGTTTTAATGACGAATCTTACATCCGTTTTCTTTTTACAGGTGATCTCGTACAAGCATAGAGTTTCTGTGCTGGTGTGTTTGTTTCGTCTACCGCATTCGCCGCTAGGAGCGCTGTAGTAGCTGTTCAGTTAAGATGGCGTCTGTGACAGAGAAGGCACAATGTGTTGTGTGGCTTGCAGAAACAAAATCTCCTGTCAGTCTTCAGAGAAGGTTCAGAACAAAGTATGGGAAGAATCCACCTGATATGAAGTTAATTAAGTCGTGGATGAAAAAAATTCTTGGAAACTGTTTCCGCAATTGTGTACCTGGATATGCTCACCAATTACGCCATCCCCAGCTGCAGGACAGGCAGCCAACTTCATTCCAACAAGATGGGGCACCCCCTCATGGGCGCATGTTGTCGTGAAACTCTCGACGCAACATTTCCAAATCGATGGATTGGCAGGGACGGGCCAATCCCATGGCCCCAAGATCACCAGACATTACCCCGCTGGATTTCTTTCTCTGGGGTCATGTTAAAGATTTGGTTTATGCAACAGTTGTTCCAGATATCAGGACATTGCGAGAACGCATTACGGATGCAATTGCAACAGTTAATCCACAAATGTTGAAAATGTGTGACGTGAGTGTGAATACCGTTTAGACATTTTACGTGCCACTAGGGGTGCACATGTGGAAGCTTATTAAGTTCATTAACTATGTATCAAAACTTTGTATGTTTATCTACTTAGGATTAAAACTGTGTTTGAATACGAGTGTTATTTAGAAGTTATGTTATAATGATATCGTTATAATGTTATATAATGTAATGTTATAATGTTTCAGACGAGCAAAGACCATAGGATCCACTCATGGCTGGTCTACCTAACTGTGTTCGTAATTGTGCATTGTGTATGTCCTCCGTGGTGGCGGAGGGGACCTACAATTTTACGTGGGTTCCGAACCACAAGAACATAAGAAATTTATGTAACAACTGCCTGTACATTGGCAACGACCAATTTTTACAAAACTAAATAATTTTCAATTTAAAACTAATTAATTATCGATTTAAAACTAAAGATAGAATCTCTGGATCCAGAGGATCAAGTCATAATAGACTACTATCCAAAAATATGTTACACTCTATATCTATTTATAACCGACATGCAAATATATCAGATCCAAAGAATCCAGTCAATTTCAATACAGTATCCATCAATACTAGTACCTTACCAACCAAAAATAAGTCACGGTCCATATCGATTGCGGACCAAGTCAAAATTTACCACCATATACATTACAATATATATTACTTAGGAGGAAAAGTGTAGGTGTGGCTGTAAAGACTGTACAGTAATGTAGAAATGTGTGTGCACCCATTTTGGGTCTCCCATTTAAAGGTGTTTGTGGGGCAAGTGAAGATCATGAGTTTTTCAATACCTCACAGTAGTACTATGGGGGCACCGCTCGGCAGGGCAATCTCTTTAAATGGGGTGTGTAAAGACAGAGAGTATCCCCTAACCCAAGATGCTGCCTCCCTATATCCCACAACACTTGTGTTGAGCTGTGGGGATCTATCACCACAAAGCCTTAATTTACTACCTTAAAACTATACCCAATCTATCAACATATGCGTCTAATCGATTTTTAAACATGTTTATAGACGGCTACTAATTACTTCTACCGGCAAACTATTCCAGCTATTTACTATTCTATGCGTAAAAAAGTTTTTGGCAATGCTGTCTCGAACCTTCTACTTGTCAACTTACACCCGTTATAGCATAGCTTTAATCAGGGTAATCATTCATGGACACCCTATATATATGTTATTATTTAAATTTAAGTAATCAAACGTGAAAAATTCTTGGCAAGGAGAAATATTATGGTATGCCCTTCTATTTATACAAACGTTTTCTATGATCGATATTCTCCATATTCCATAAGAGAAAACCAGTTGTAAACAGCATGGAAGATCAGTAGAAACAAAGGGAGGAGTTGCTGGTGTCCTCGGTAATTTTCTCAAGTTTTAGGTACTTAAGCTTTATTCTTTCTGTTTGTTTCAGATATATATGTAGCTAAATAATGTAGCATTGTTACAGAAGGATTAAGGGAGTGATCACCTGATATATCATTATGAATTAGACTATTAGAGACGTATATTCAAGAGTGCCTGAGACGCTAGTGAAAGAGTGTAATTGTAATTTTGCACCTCGGTATTAAATTTATAGGACCACCTGAAGATCAGGGCCCCAGCCTTCTTTAGTTAGCTTTATAAGGCTAACTAACGAAACTATCACGTCTTAACCTAACCAATCGTTAGGTCAACTGTACGCCCTTGACGATTGGTTAGGTTAAGTCGTGATATTTTCGTTAGTTAGCCTTATCAGGCTAACTAAAGAAGGCTGGGGGCCCTGATCTTCAGGTGATCCAATTTATATCCAATATTAGGCTGCTGTTAAAATATAAGTAGCCTACACTCTCCTAATTGATATTAACTATTAGGCTACTATATATTAAGCTACACTTTTTAATTTATATTTAGTAGTAGGCTACTATAAATTAAGCTACACATCCCTAATTTACGTCCAGGAGGCTATTAGGCTGTTATAAATTAACCTACACTTCCTTTAAGTTACATCCAGTGATATGGCTGCACCAATACTAAATATTGTAGTGATGCCAGTAAATTTTTGATGAAATATGTACATGTATGTTATTAAGCATGTACAGAAAGTCACAGCATGCGAGTTCCGCGAAAAAAAAAAAAAACACATTTAAAGTATTCTACATCTTCTGTTGTGCCGTTTTGCATTTATCAAGTGCCCTTTTATTACACGATTAGGACCTTTTCCGTTCTATGGGCAGTCTAGGGCATAGTTAATTAATAATTTTTAGGAAAGTGATGAATGATGAAATTTTCTAATTAACCAATGATTAATTGATTAAAAATTAAGGTACTTACATATTATTGGGACTACCAAACTGTTTATTATGTATTTTTGCTCCCGTCATTTTCGTTTAAACTAACTAAAATATCACAACTTAACCTAACCAATCATCAAGGACGTACAGTGACTAACCGGGCATTTAGTGAATGCCTAATACGAAAAGATCAGAAGATATTTAGGTGAAATAATCAATATTAACCTGTTAGGTTAATTGAATGCCGGTTAGGTTAATTGAATGCCCGGTTAGGTCAACTGTACGCCTTTGATGATTGGTTAGGTTAAGTCGTGATATTTTCGTTAGTTTAAACGGAAATGACGAGAGCAAAAATACATAATAGACAGTTTGGTAGTCCCGATAATACTAAGTACCAAAATGAAATACTTGTGAAAAGAGTAAGAAAGAGCTTTATTGTTTCTGTTGCGTGAGATAAGACCGAAGAAAACATTTTGCTCAAACATTTAGTTTGCTTTAGTTCAAGAAATCAGGCATGGGCGGATTAGACAGTTTATACATGCAAAAAGGTGCCAAATTCAAATGATATATTACAAAATTTAAGGTAAAATGATGGTGAAATGATGAGAGAAATTAATATTTTTTTAACTTATGTTTTAGGATAGGTTAGGCTAGATTAAGTTAGGTTAGGGTAGGTTAGGTATCACTAATGATAATGTAATGGCCACTCACCTCTCTCAAGTAACTATTATAATCTAGTTTCAACGCAAATTATCGTCAAATTTTGAAGAAACGACAAATATTTTTTGTTTTTATTTATGTTCATAGCTGTTAAATAAATAAATTAACTTTTTCCTATTCAAAATGTACTGATTACACTGGGGAACAAATTTCAACTTTTTGTCTATTGAATTAGATTTGACAGTTAGTTCTAGGTAATTTGGGTGCGTGAGCACGAATTTTTACTCGGTTTTGCTCTACCAGGTCCTGATTTTGCTCAACACCCCTCCTCTTTCGTCGTATTCATAAAAAGGTTTTTTTCTCAATACTCGCTAAGTTTTTTGCAGTTACACATTATGCAACTAGGTTTTTATCTAGGTATTTGTACCTATTGTTATGGTATTGTTGTATTATGTATATTTTTATATGTAACACCCTAAAAATATTTTTAATTTTGTCATTTTTAACCCATTTTAATATTAGTAAATTAAGCTAAAAATATCATAGAATTCTAAAATTTTCTCGAGCGTTCCTGTTCTCTGTAGAGTATTCTAGAGGGACAACTAAAATATATAAAAGCGACTCGTTTCCAGAGTTAATCAGTCAATTCAATCAGTCAGTCAGTCAGTCAGTCAGTCAGTTGAGTTAGTTAATTAAGTTTGGGCATTAACATAATTTGAATTGGCATATGATTTAGTGAGTAATTTTGTCATCGTGATTTAATATAGTTGATTAATTAGACGTAATTTATATTGTACCTACTCATCCGTGTTTCTAGTTTAATTTCATAGATTCTAAGTACCTATTTCATAATAAGTACCTATTTAAACTAATTTTGTGTTTATATTTCAGATTTCTTAAATTTATATGAATTAAGGGCTTTAAATACCTTTACAAATTGGCAGAACAATCAAGCAATATGTCATCAAGCACTAGAAAGTTCAAATGCAAAAACAACCCTGATTCCTTCTGTTATATATGTGGAAATTTTACACTTCCACATCAACGAGCAAATATAACTGACTTCGTAAAAAGAGCTTACTTAGCTTATTTTGGCATAAAACTGGGGGACCAAGATAAATCGTGGGCTCCACATAAAGCCTGCACTATATGCATTGAAAGACTGCGACATTGGACGAAGGGTTCGGATTCAAAAATACCTTTTGGAGTTCCGATGGTAAGTTTATGATTTCATAAAACTACGTAATTTAATCACTAGTATACTGTAACTTACCTAAATGTAATTGTAACAGGTACATAAACAAAAATTTACAGAAAATGTTTATAAGAATCTCAAATATTGCATAAGGTTGAAACACATAGAAATGTTAAATGTTTGGGTGATAACTTTGATAAAATTCATAAAAACAAGTCTCTCGTCGCTTTGTTAACGCTTTACAATTTTTTTTCCATATCAGGTGTGGCGAGAGCCTACTAACCACGAGACCGATTGCTACCTTTGCTTTGTCAAGACTTCGGGCTTCACTAAGAAAAATAAACATTGTATCGAGTACCCAAATTTCGACACCGCGATACGACCTGTGCTACATTCAAATGAGATCTCCATTCCAAAATTTAAGGGTCTGCCAACTCAAGAATTAGTTGAAGATGTTCCTGAAAATATTGTTATGCACTTTGAGGAGTCAGACACCGATTTTGACCCCAGCGTATTTGAAAGTCAAAACGATCCGCAAAAGTTTAACCAGGCCGAGTTGAATGATCTTGTAAGGGATCTAAATTTGCCAAAAAAGGCTGCTGAAATTTTAGCTTCAAGACTTAAAGAGAAAAACTTGCTTACTTCAAACACATACATTTCACTTTACAGAAAAAGAGAAGAAGAACTTGTTAAATATTTTAGAACAGAGGATAGTTTAGTATATTGCTGCGACATAGTTGGTTTGTTAAAGAAGATGGGGGTTGAGTCTTACGATGCAAATGATTGGCGCTTGTTTTTAGACAGTTCGAAAAGAAGTCTTAAGTGTGTGTTGTTGCATAATGGCAATCTATACGGCTCGATACCGATTGGGCACTCAACAAAATTAAAAGAAAAGTATGAACATATAGAAAAGGTTTTAAATCTTATCAAATATAGGGAGCACGAGTGGATCATATGTGTTGACTTAAAAATGGTTAATTTTCTGCTAGGACAACAAGGAGGGTATACTAAATATCCCTGCTTCCTTTGCTTATGGACAGCAGAGCCAAGGAAGAACATTATTTCAAACAAATCTGGCCAGCACGAACATCACTTACCGTCGGAGAAAAAAACGTAATTAATCCACCTTTCGTGAGCAGAGATAAAATCATATTTCCTCCTCTGCATATAAAACTAGGCCTCATTAAACAATATGTAAAAGCTTTAGATACGAACGGCGAGTGTTTCAAATACATAACTTCAAAATTTCCAAGTTTAAGTTATGAAAAAATCAAGGCGGGAATTTTCGACGGTCCACAAATAAGAACAATGATTAAAGACAGCAATTTCCTAATGTCATGAATGAACGCGAAAAAAATGGCTGGTTCTCATTCGTGGACTTGATAGAAAACTTTTTAGGCAATTATAGGGCAGATAACTACGAAGAAATCGTAAAAAAACTTTTAAGGGACTACAAAGAGTTAGGTTGCAATATGAGCATAAAAATACATTTTTTGAATAGCCATCTTGACCAATTTCCAAGTAATTTAGGTGATGTAAGTGACGAACAAGGGGAGAGATTCCACCAAGATATAAAAATTATGGAGGAACGGTACCAAGGCCGCTGGGATTCCCACATGATGGCTGATTACTGCTGGTGCTTGAAAAGAGACCTGCCATCAACAAGCAAATACGCTAGAAAGTCTTACAAAAGAAAATTTTTGCCACAGTGAAAGCTTCATATCTGTTTGTTTTTTATTTTAAGTCATTTCTATCGTTATAATGTAATTTTACTGTAGTTTGAACTGCTTGTATTCATGAAACTTGAAAAAAAAATTGAACACATGACTTAATTTTTTAGTCCTAATTTGAAAAATCTGGAAAATGGCACATAGGCTGTCGACAAGAATCAGGACTGATAGAGCCAAACCGAGTTGAAATTCGTATTCAGCGCACCCAAATTACCTAGAATCAAGTGTCAGATATCATTCAATAAAATACGTGTTGCCCAGTGTTATTAATAAAAAGTTAAAATAAGTTTAAAACACATTAATTTCTCTCATTTCAATGGTGCCCATAGAACGGAAAAAGTCCCACGATTAGGTGCCCTTTTGACTTTTGCCCCAGCAGTAAAAATTCCTTAAAAAAATGGACTGCCAAATGCATAATAAAATTTATCAGGAAAATTTGAATTTAGGCATTTGTGTATGCGCCAAATATGTTATTACCCTATTTTGATTTATATAAACTGTGTCAGTTCCTTCATAATTTATTTACTGATTTACTGAAAACTCAACGCATTCACAACAAAAAGGTTTAATTAACTTTTAAAATAAAAAATATATATAATATTATATATAATATATATATATATATATATATATATTTATTTATTTTAAAAGTTAATTAAACCTTTTTGTTGTGAATGCGTTGAGTTTTCAGTAAATCAGTAAATAAATTATGAAGGAAGCTGACACAGTTTATATAAATCAAAATAGGGTAATAACATATTTGGCGCATACACAAATGCCTAAATTCAAAATTTTCCTGATAAATTTTATTAATGCATTTGGCAGTCCATTTTTTTAAGGAATTTTTACTGCTGGGGCAAAAGTCAAAAGGGCACCTAATCGTGGGACTTTTTCCGTTCTATGGGCACCATTGAAATGAGAGAAATTAATGTGTTTTAAACTTATTTTAACTTTTTATTAATAACACTGGGCAACACGTATTTTATTGAATGATATCTGACACTTGATTCTAGGTAATTTGGGTGCGCTGAATACGAATTTCAACTCGGTTTGGCTCTATCAGGTCCTGATTCTTGTCGACAGCCTATGTGCCATTTTCCAGATTTTTCAAATTAGGACTAAAAAATTAAGTCATGTGTTCAATTTTTTTTTCAAGTTTCATGAATACAAGCAGTTCAAACTACAGTAAAATTACATTATAACGATAGAAATGACTTAAAATAAAAAAACAAACAGATATGAAGCTTTCACTGTGGCAAAAATTTTCTTTTGTAAGACTTTCTAGCGTATTTGCTTGTTGATGGCAGGTCTCTTTTCAAGCACCAGCAGTAATCAGCCATCATGTGGGAATCCCAGCGGCCTTGGTACCGTTCCTCCATAATTTTTATATCTTGGTGGAATCTCTCCCCTTGTTCGTCACTTACATCACCTAAATTACTTGGAAATTGGTCAAGATGGCTATTCAAAAAATGTATTTTTATGCTCATATTGCAACCTAACTCTTTGTAGTCCCTTAAAAGTTTTTTTACGATTTCTTCGTAGTTATCTGCCCTATAATTGCCTAAAAAGTTTTCTATCAAGTCCACGAATGAGAACCAGCCATTTTTTTCGCGTTCATTCATGACATTAGGAAAATTGCTGTCTTTAATCATTGTTCTTATTTGTGGACCGTCGAAAATTCCCGCCTTGATTTTTTCATAACTTAAACTTGGAAATTTTGAAGTTATGTATTTGAAACACTCGCCGTTCGTATCTAAAGCTTTTACATATTGTTTAATGAGGCCTAGTTTTATATGCAGAGGAGGAAATATGATTTTATCTCTGCTCACGAAAGGTGGATTAATTACGTTTTTTTCTCGACGGTAAGTGATGTTCGTGCTGGCCAGATTTGTTTGAAATAATGTTCTTCCTTGGCTCTGCTGTCCCATAAGCAAAGGAAGCAGGGATATTTAGTATACCCTCCTTGTTGTCCTAGCAGAAAATTAACCATTTTTAAGTCAACACATATGATCCACTCGTGCTCCCTATATTTGATAAGATTTAAAACCTTTTCTATATGTTCATACTTTTCTTTTAATTTTGTTGAGTGCCCAATCGGTATCGAGCCGTATAGATTGCCATTATGCAACAACACACACTTAAGACTTCTTTTCGAACTGTCTAAAAACAAGCGCCAATCATTTGCATCGTAAGACTCAACCCCCATCTTCTTTAACAAACCAACTATGTCGCAGCAATATACTAAACTATCCTCTGTTCTAAAATATTTAACAAGTTTTCTTCTCTTTTTCTGTAAAGTGAAATGTATGTGTTTGAAGTAAGCAAGTTTTTCTCTTTAAGTCTTGAAGCTAAAATTTCAGCAGCCTTTTTTGGCAAATTTAGATCCCTTACAAGATCATTCAACTCGGCCTGGTTAAACTTTTGCGGATCGTTTTGACTTTCAAATACGCTGGGGTCAAAATCGGTGTCTGACTCCTCAAAGTGCATAACAATATTTTCAGGAACATCTTCAACTAATTCTTGAGTTGGCAGACCCTTAAATTTTGGAATGGAGATCTCATTTGAATGTAGCACAGGTCGTATCGCGGTGTCGAAATTTGGGTACTCGATACAATGTTTATTTTTCTTAGTGAAGCCCGAAGTCTTGACAAAGCAAAGGTAGCAATCGGTCTCGTGGTTAGTAGGCTCTCGCCACACCTGATATGGAAAAAAAATTGTAAAGCGTTAACAAAAGCGACGAGAGACTTGTTTTTATGAATTTTATCAAAAGTTATCACCCAAACATTTAACATTTCTATGTGTTTCAACCTTATGCAATATTTGAGATTCTTATAAACATTTTCTGTAAATTTTTGTTTATGTACCTGTTACAATTACATTTAGGTAAGTTACAGTATACTAGTGATTAAATTACGTAGTTTTATGAAATCATAAACTTACCATCGGAACTCCAAAAGGTATTTTTGAATCCGAACCCTTCGTCCAATGTCGCAGTCTTTCAATGCATATAGTGCAGGCTTTATGTGGAGCCCACGATTTATCTTGGTCCCCCAGTTTTATGCCAAAATAAGCTAAGTAAGCTCTTTTTACGAAGTCAGTTATATTTGCTCGTTGATGTGGAAGTGTAAAATTTCCACATATATAACAGAAGGAATCAGGGTTGTTTTTGCATTTGAACTTTCTAGTGCTTGATGACATATTGCTTGATTGTTCTGCCAATTTGTAAAGGTATTTAAAGCCCTTAATTCATATAAATTTAAGAAAATCTGAAATATAAACACAAAAATTAGTTTAAATAGGTACTTATTATGAAATAGGTACTTAGAATCTATGAAATTAAACTAGAAACACGGATGAGTAGGTACAATATAAATTACGTCTAATTAAATCAACTATATTAAATCACGATGACAAAATTACTCACTAAATCATATGCCAATTCAAAATTATGTTAATGCCCAAACTTAATTAACTAACTCAACTGACTGACTGACTGACTGACTGACTGATTGAATTGACTGATTAACTCTGGAAACGAGTCGCTTTTATATATTTTAGTTGTCCCTCTAGAATACTCTACAGAGAACAGGAACGCTCGAGAAAATTTTAGAATTCTATGATATTTTTAGCTTAATTTACTAATATTAAAATGGGTTAAAAATGACAAAATTAAAAATATTTTAGGGTGTTACATATAAAAATATACATAATACAACAATACCATAACAATAGGTACAAATACCTAGATAAAAACCTAGTTGCATAATGTGTAACTGCAAAAAAACTTAGCGAGTATTGAGAAAAAAACCTTTTTATGAATACGACGAAAGAGGAGGGGTGTTGAGCAAAATCAGGACCTGGTAGAGCAAAACCGAGTAAAAATTCGTGCTCAGCGCACCCAAATTACCTAGAACTAACTGTCAAATCTAATTCAATAGACAAAAAGTTGAAATTTGTTCCCCAGTGTAATCAGTACATTTTGAATAGGAAAAAGTTAATTTATTTAGTTTAACAGCTATGAACATAAATAAAAACAAAAAATATTTGTCGTTTCTTCAAAAATTTGACGATAATTTGCGTTGAAACTAGATTATAATAGTTACTTGAGAGAGGTGAGTGGCCATTACATTATCATTAGTGATACCTAACCTAACCCTAACCTAACTTAATCTAGCCTAACCTATCCTAAAACATAAGTTAAAAAAATATTAATTTCTCTCATCATTTCACCATCATTTTACCTTAAATTTTGTAATATATCATTTGAATTTGGCACCTTTTTGCATGTATAAACTGTCTAATCCGCCCATGCCTGATTTCTTGAACTAAAGCAAACTAAATGTTTGAGCAAAATGTTTTCTTCGGTCTTATCTCACGCAACAGAAACAATAAAGCTCTTTCTTACTCTTTTCACAAGTATTTCATTTTGGTACTTAGTATTATCGGGACTACCAAACTGTCTATTATGTATTTTGCTCTCGTCATTTCCGTTTAAACTAACGAAAATATCACGACTTAACCTAACCAATCATCAAAGGCGTACAGTTGACCTAACCGGGCATTCAATTAACCTAACCGGGCATTCAATTAACCTAACAGGTTAATATTGATTATTTCACCTAAATATCTTCTGATCTTTTCGTATTAGGCATTCACTAAATGCCCGGTTAGGTCAACTGTACGTCCTTGATGATTGGTTAGGTTAAGTTGTGATATTTTAGTTAGTTTAAACGAAAATGACGGGAGCAAAAATACATAATAAACAGTTTGGTAGTCCCAATAATATGTAAGTACCTTAATTTTTAATCAATTAATCATTGGTTAATTAGAAAATTTCATCATTCATCACTTTCCTAAAAATTATTAATTAACTATGCCCTAGACTGCCCATAGAACGGAAAAGGTCCTAATCGTGTAATAAAAGGGCACTTGATAAATGCAAAACGGGCACAACAGAAGAAAAATGTAGAATACTTTAAATGTGTTTTTTTATTTTTTCGCGGAACTCGCATGCTGTGACTTTCTGTACATGCTTAATAACATACATGTACATATTTCATCAAAAATTTACTGGGCATCACTACAATATTTAGTATTGGTGCAGCCATATCACTGGATGTAACTTAAAGGAAGTGTAGGTTAATTTATAACAGCCTAATAGCCTCCTGGACGTAAATTAGGGATGTGTAGCTTAATTTATAGTAGCCTACTACTAAATATAAATTAAGAAAGTGTAGCTTAATATATAGTAGCCTAATAGTTAATATCAATTAGGAGAGTGTAGGCTACTTATATTTTAACAGCAGCCTAATATTGGATATAAATTGGATCACCTGAAGATCAGGGCCCCCAGCCTTCTTTAGTTAGCCTGATAAGGCTAACTAACGAAAATATCACGACTTAACCTAACCAATCGTCAAGGGCGTACAGTTGACCTAACGATTGGTTAGGTTAAGACGTGATAGTTTCGTTAGTTAGCCTTATAAAGCTAACTAAAGAAGGCTGGGGCCCTGATCTTCAGGTGGTCCTATAAATTTAATACCGAGGTGCAAAAATTACAATTACACTCTTTCACTAGCGTCTCAGGCACTCTTGAATATACGTCTCTAATAGTCTAATTCATAATGCTATATCAGGTGATCACTCCCTTAATCCTTCTGTAACAATGCTACATTATTTAGCTACATATATATCTGAAACAAACAGAAAGAATAAAGCTTAAGTACCTAAAACTTGAGAAAATTACCGAGGACACCAGCAACTCCTCCCTTTGTTTCTACTGATCTTCCATGCTGTTTACAACTGGTTTTCTCTTATGGAATATGGAGAATATCGATCATAGAAAACGTTTGTATAAATAGAAGGGCATACCATAATATTTCTCCTTGCCAAGAATTTTTCACGTTTGATTACTTAAATTTAAATAATAACATATATATAGGGTGTCCATGAATGATTACCCTGATTAAAGCTATGCTATAACGGGTGTAAGTTGACAAGTAGAAGGTTCGAGACAGCAGTTGCCAAAAACTTTTTTACGCATAGAATAGTAAATAGCTGGAATAGTTTGCCGGTAGAAGTAATTAGTAGCACGTCTATAAACATGTTTAAAAATCGATTAGACGCATATGTTGATAGATTGGGTATAGTTTAAGGTAGTAAAATTAAGGCTTTGTGGTGATAGATCCCACAGCTCAACACAAGTGTTGTGGGATATAGGGAGGCAGCATCTTGGGTTAGGGGATACTCTCTGTCTTTACACACCCCATTTAAAGAGATTGCCCTGCCGAGCGGTGCCCCCATAGTACTACTGTGAGGTATTGAAAAACTCATGATCTTCACTTGCCCCACAAACACCTTTAAATGGGAGACCCAAAATGGGTGCACACACATTTCTACATTACTGTACAGTCTTTACAGCCACACCTACACTTTTCCTCCTATATATATATTGTAATGTATATGGTGGTAAATTTTGACTTGGTCCGCAATCGATATGGACCGTGACTTATTTTTGGTTGGTAAGGTACTAGTATTGATGGATACTGTATTGAAATTGACTGGATTCTTTGGATCTGATATATTTGCATGTCGGTTATAAATAGATATAGAGTGTAACATATTTTTGGATAGTAGTCTATTATGACTTGATCCTCTGGATCCAGAGATTCTATCTTTAGTTTTAAATCGATAATTAATTAGTTTTAAATTGAAAATTATTTAGTTTTGTAAAAATTGGTCGTTGCCAATGTACAGGCAGTTGTTACATAAATTTCTTATGTTCTTGTGGTTCGGAACCCACGTAAAATTGTAGGTCCCCTCCGCCACCACGGAGGACATACACAATGCACAATTACGAACACAGTTAGGTAGACCAGCCATGAGTGGATCCTATGGTCTTTGCTCGTCTGAAACATTATAACATTACATTATATAACATTATAACGATATCATTATAACATAACTTCTAAATAAACACTCGTATTCAAACACAGTTTTAATCCTAAGTAGATAAACATACAAAGTTTTGATACATAGTTAATGAACTTAATAAGCTTCCACATGTGCACCCCTAGTGGCACGTAAAATGTCTAAACGGTATTCACACTCACGTCACACATTTTCAACATTTGTGGATTAACTGTTGCAATTGCATCCGTAATGCGTTCTCGCAATGTCCTGATATCTGGAACAACTGTTGCATAAACCAAATCTTTAACATGACCCCAGAGAAAGAAATCCAGCGGGGTAATGTCTGGTGATCTTGGGGGCCATGGGATTGGCCCGTCCCTGCCAATCCATCGATTTGGAAATGTTGCGTCGAGAGTTTCACGAACAACATGCGCCCAATGAGGGGGTGCCCCATCTTGTTGGAAGATGACAGTTGGCTGCCTGTCCTGCAGCTGGGGGATGGCGTAATTGGTGAGCATATCCAGGTACACAATTGCGGAAACAGTTTCCAAGAATTTTTTCATCCACGACTTAATTAACTTCATATCAGGTGGATTCTTCCCATACTTTGTTCTGAACCTTCTCTGAAGACTGACAGGAGATTTTGTTTCTGCAAGCCACACAACACATTGTGCCTTCTCTGTCACAGACGCCATCTTAACTGAACAGCTACTACAGCGCTCCTAGCGGCGAATGCGGTAGACGAAACAAACACACCAGCACAGAAACTCTATGCTTGTACGAGATCACCTGTAAAAAGAAAACGGATGTAAGATTCGTCATTAAAACATGAGAGCATACTGTTTTCAGGGTAAACATTTATGGACACCCTGTATATATATATATATATATATAATAACTGTACTTTTAAAAAAGGGGGGGCAAGGGGCACATCACTGCTGGGACAAATGAGGCTGACTACTGGGGCAATATGAAGGACCAGTGGGACAAAATCCCAGTAGTTTCAATGTAAAAAATGCCCTGGCATTTGGTGTTTTCATTTTACTGTTCAGAGTTGTTTATTTAATCGAGAGAGTTGGAAAGTAAGCAATTTTTATAATTAATAATTAACAGCTATGGAAATCTCAATGAAGAACCCCTCAAAATATTATTTTTAACATCACAATAAGTTTATCGTAATTGAAATATTTATAAGCACTTACGACGCCACTATTTGTGGTTTCAAAAGGGTGGATATCATCACCTCTTATTAAAGCGAAGTAAATCCCAAACATAAATAACGATCGAACGCATTTTTAATGCAAAAACAACAAACAAAATACTTGTTAACTAAAATTATATCCTGAAACCAAATATTACGAAGAAGCCATTAGGGGGCTAGGGTGTGTCGAATTTTTCAACTTTCAAATTCCAAATATGAGGGGTGCTAAAAAGTTGCAGCATGACTTAGGAATTCTAAAGATATTTTTGTTAATTTAATATAATTTAGTTTTGCTTGGTAAGAAGCTACATAAAAATAGTGACTTTTTTGACTTTTTTGTGGAATTATATAATAATTATTATATTAATAATTATATATGCTGTATATATAATGCACTGCTGTGTTTGCTTATTTCACAGGTTGAAACATATTCATCAGTGTGCTGAAGATTACTTGTCTGTCAGTGCTACCATCCTAACCAGTGGGAATTGACCTACAATGGCTTCTAAAAGGAGGACAAGACTGGGGACATTCACACATATGAGCAACCTAATTGGAACTGGTAGAGAGTTGTTGCCCTCTGAACTCCCAACTCTGCGAGACGTTCTGAAATATGGGCTACTGCTAAGAGAACAAAGTGGTGAGGATGTGAGAAACTACCCAGCAGCCAGTCTTGCAAAGGACATTTACCCTAAAGTGCTTGAAAAGTGGGAACGAGCAAACAGTTCTTTTGTAGCCCCCGTTGTAAATTCACGAGTCACAATCTTAAACAAGATCCAAGAGAGCTGGGAGCAGGCCAAAAACATATCTCTTGGGAGAGGAAAGCTACATGTCAAAGAGGCTTTCATTGCAAAACTTGACGAGCTTTTTGACATCCTCAGTTGCAAGTGTAAAATTGTTCTCTGCTCTGAATTTGGCTGCCTTGCAGATGCTGGTTGCAAAAACGAAACTCACATTAACTGTACATGCCCTAGGGAGATGAAGATCCCTGTGAAGGAACTTGCTTTCATTAAAGGTCAGAGAGACAAGTCTGGTTCTATTGGACCACATCAGATTGGCTTGCCAGATCAACCTGAGCACAACAGACAAGTCAAAAAGCAGAAGCGGCAAGAAGACGAAAGAAGAAGGCTTGCTGAATATAAGCAGACAAGTAAGCAGGATGTTTCAATGCCATCAAATGAAATAATTTTCTCTGATGATGAAAATGAAGAACAAATAGCTGATGCTCAAGATGGAAAGGATGGAAGTTATGAAGTGACATTAGAAATACCAAGCACGTCTTCAACTTCCAATAAAAAGCCAGAGTACAACACATTAGAAATACCTAATGTTGCTATGCATAGCATCAGATATGGTGTTGGCCTGCGTGCCACAGCTGCCATCACCACTGCTGCCTTTATGGATACTGGCTTGATCACTGAAGAAGACAAGAAACTTGTAGTTGATCACAATAAAGTCAAGAGGGCCCAAGAAAAAGTTATGAGATCCCTGGATCAGGAATTTGATGATCTTTGAAGAAGGGTGAAATTAACTGCATCTTCTTTGACGGCCGTCAAGATACAACTAAAGTTATGCTGAAAGCAGACAATTCAGATCGTCAGTTCCCCAGCATCATCAAAGAAGAGCATTATTCTGTGTGCAGTGAGCCAGGTGGAAGATATCTCTACCACTTCACTCCTGAGAAAGGCTCAAAGAGAAAAAAACCTGCTGAAGTTATTGCTGATAATCTTGTAGATTTCATGAAGAAGAAGGGCATTGATAAAAGCCTGCAGGCCATTGGAGGTGATTCTACAAATGTTAACACTGGCTGGGAGGGTGGTTCCATGCATTGGGTAGAGGTCAAGCTTTGCCGTAAGCTGATCTGGTTGGTTTGTGCCCTCCACACTAACGAGTTACTCCTGCGACACTTGATCACAGCACTGGATGGGAAGACCTTGTCTAACAACAAGTGGACAGGTAACATTGGCAAGATGCTAGACACTGCAACCGAACTTGAAATTGATCCTTCATTCACCAAACTCTCAATTGGAGAGCCTCTTACTTCACTGAGTGACAATGTCGTAAAGGATCTCTCTACTGATCAAGCGTACGGGTATAGGATCACACAGGCCATAAGGACAGGAGAACTTCCCACAGATCTGGCCCTTCTTGAAATTGGTCCAGTGAGCCATTCAAGGTGGTTGACAACAGCAAACAGGCTTTGTCGCATATGGGTTTCAAAACATGGCCTTAAAGGCAAAACCCTCAACAACTTAAGACTGATAGTGGAATACATTGTTGGTGTGTACTACCCCTGTTGGTTCAACATCAAAGTAAAACACTCTTGGGTGGAAGGCCCACGCCACATCTTGTTTCAGCTGCGGCTAGTTAGGCTGCAAAAGAAGGCTGTAGTGGATGCTGTTTTGCCAACCATTAAGCGCTCAGCATGGTATGCATTCAGCGAAATGATAATCCAGACACTCTTGTGCTCAGATGACAGTGAGGAGAGGAGAGCTGGTGTCCAAAAGATTGTTGACATGAGGGGTGGAGATGATGACACACTTGGAGATCTTTCTGTACGTCCCAGGAAGACACCTTCCATCAACCCCAGTGCTTCTTCCCTGTTGGAGCTGACAGACTGGTCTAACGGGGTATTTGAACCTCCTTTGACATGTAAACTGACTACAGCGGAAGTAAAGAAGTTCTTTGACAAGCCTATGCAAGTTCCACAGTGGCCCTGTCATGCTCAGTCAATAGAGAGGTGTGTGAAACAAGTCACAGAGACAGCAGGCAGGGTGTATACACATGAGAAACGTGAGGGCTATATCAGAGGCCAAGAAGCAAGTCGGCGGCTGATGTCCAAGAACGAATCAAAGCAAGACTTGATGAAACTTGTTTAAATATTTTTTTTTACTGATGTCATTACTTTCTAATGTTGTTTTATGATTACAAGGATATGTTTTATGATTACTAGGATATGTTTTATGCAGAGAAACTAAAATTTTTATAGCATTACCTGACATTTTGAGAAGCTAAAATTAATAAATGTTGTTTTCCGAGAGCAATTTATGTGCTTTTTAATCAAACGTAGATTTACCAAGCTAAGTGTTGAGCAATCACAAAAATAATAGCAGATTTGAATTCTTCACATCCAAAAACATATTTTTAAAACCCCTCAGTGAAGGAATTGGCAAAAATTAATTTTCACCTACCAAATTGACACACCCTATTAGGGGGCCCTAAGCAGTATACCCATTTGAGGCCCCACCCCTCCATCCACCAACTCACGCCTTACTACATCACCACAGCACACACATACAAAAAATGGCTGTATTAATAAAAAACAATTATGAAGCAATTTTAATGAAACATTTATGTCCAAAACAACAAATATGTACTTTCAGAAGACAAACAGAAAAAATACTCTTCATGAAATTCTTGAAAATTAGCTTATACATTATTTAGAATAAATGACACAGAACTATGTAGAAAATAATAATGCAATTATCAACTACCAAACAATTACTAACTCTACGATACAATCGTGTAATAGCTAACAGTTATACAAAACAGTTTGTATCTTCAAAATTTTTGCCTCCTAGATTTTTTCTGGGCGAAATCATTAATATCATCATCATATGAAATCTCCCTGCCAACGTTCTGGTTGATGCTTATGATGCCAAGGCCACTGAGGTGATCCTGCCCCATTGATGATCTGAGGTAGTTCTTGATTCGCTTCATCTTAGAGAAGCTCCTCTCGGCTGACGCTACTGTCACAGGTAGAGTGCAGGCAATTCTTAGTGCAACCCAGAGATTGGGGTATAGTTCCTCCAGTTGCTTCTGACGAATGAAGGAGAGAAGCTCCAATGCAGTCATGTTGTGTGAAGGTAAAGTCGGCAAGTTCTTAATTTCGAGGGCCAGTTCTCTTCCATCAATGTCAGAGTCAGCTCCAGCGCTCACTTTCTTAGAGAGCTTTTCACACTTGCAGGACAAGTCTTCCTTGTTCATTGTGGTGAAGATTAGGAGAACTCCAAATATGTCCCTCACATTATCTAATGTTTTGAATCTCTCATTTATTGACCCGATGGCACAATCCACCACCACATTGAAAAATTTGATTTCCAGCCTCTTTAAGGCTTCTGTAAATGGTTCGTCAGGAGCTTCGTAAGCAAAGTGCTTTTTTGTGGATCTGAGCCTCTTCTCCTTCAGCACAGCCTCCACATTCATTTACTCACATATGTCCCTAGCTACGACTTGTGCTGCAACAAAACCTGTGTTTCTGTAGCTGGTGAGTGATTCTTTTGTTTTTGTGAGGAGGTTGACTGCCACATCAAACTGCATTATAGGAGACTGCAGAAGTTTGCTCACATGGTTAACTGCATGAAGAATGTCATACCATACTACTGTGCGAATCTGAAAGCGATAAGACCCTACCTCCTCTGCAAGTGCTTGTGCTTCAGTCCTGGCTATGGCATCTGTGGCATTGTTTCTGACTTCCAACAGGGCCTCTCTGATGTTGTGGCTCTGATATCGCATAGCCTCAATGCTCTTAAGCCGGCTCTCCCACGTGGTTTCACTCCAAGACTTGAGTGTTATGTTCACGTGCTTCTTTAGGATTGTCCATCTCTGTGTAGCTGCTACAAAAAGGTTATACAATTTTTGTACGTTGCCAAAGAAGCTGATGGCACCTGTGGAAGCTTTAGCTGCATCAGCCACTACAAGATTCAGAGTGTGAGCCCCACATGGAACATAGAGTGCACGACAGTTCTTCTCTAATAACCTTGCCTGAACACCTTTGTTCTTGCCCTTCATGTTCGCTCCGTTGTCATATGACTGTCCTCTGCAGTCATCAAAATGAATATTCAGTTCATCTAGTCTCTTCAGAATCAGAACTGATAAACCCAGGCCTGTACTTTCTGAAGCCTCAAGAAAGCCCAAGAAGTATTCTTTTACTTCTGGTACTTCACCCATTTTAACAGTTCTGATAATAATCGACATATGTTCTTGGTGGCTTATGTCTTGAGTGCAGTCTAAAATGAGAGTAATATTTAGCTTGTTTTATTTCTGCAACAATGGCATCGAAGATCTTCCCACTAATGGACCCAATGAGCTCATTTTGAATGATGTTTCCTAGATAACTTGAATGACTATATTGGCCACTTTCGACTCTGCTGATGTGTTGTTTCATCACTGGATCAAATTTGACAAACAGCTCAACCTCCTTCAAGAAGTTGCCATTGTCTCGATTGTACAATGTAGAGGAAGACCCCCTGAAAGCAAGGTTTCTCTCTGCCAGTGATTGGATTATACTTACAAGACGTGTGAGAACATCTCGCCAGCGTCTTCGCTCTACCTCCATTAATGACATTTCAGTTTGGTCAATGGTTCTCCCAGTTTTTAGTTGCAGTTCCAGATCCTTCCATGTTGCCATGTTATCTGCATGTTCTGAACTATTTTCATGGCCTTTCAGAAGCGAACCAACGTTTATCCAGTCTGAAAGTCCATCTGTAATTAGTTTGTACGACTTCCTTCAAAACAACTTGCAGCAGAAGCAATAAAGAGCATCATTCCTTCTAGAGTACATCAGCCAGCTTCGCTTTATTTTTTCACCCATTAATTAATGTTCTGTACATGTAATGGTGATGAACGCTTCTACCGTCCTCTCTTTTAGGGAATGTGAAATCTGGACTGATTTGAAATGGTCCTCGAGACACCAGATCTGTCTTCAAGGCATCTGACAGGACAACTGGCCACTGGCCAGTCATACGGATCAAGCGGTGGAGCAGATATTGGTTCTTGTTGCTCAGTAGAAATGCCTGTGTGTGGTGTTTGAAGCTGAACAAAAGATGGGCCACTTGTTGGTTCATTAGGCTCTACTTCTACTGGTGTTTGAGGTTGCATAGAGGATGGTCCTGCTATTGGCTCATGATGCTCATCAGGCTTTGCCGAGGATGGCTTTTCCACATATTTCAATAGTGCTCCTGAGAAGAACATAACATTACATATTCTGTTAATTTTTGCTAAAATACTCTTTCTTATCTTGTTTGATAATTGATCTGTGTGAACGGAATTTGAGGTGATGTGATCCATTAAGTTTCACATTTCGAAATATTATAAATATTACAGAGACTAGCTTACTCTACACGATTACTGAGCACTTGCCTAGCTTGATGGTCTACCTAACCTAGTTGCCTGAACTGTAATCATAAGAATATACAAGTGGCACATCTCACCTGTGCTACTCGAAAGCTTCTCCTCCTCTATTTTCTTCTTTTCCGTTTTTCAGCTCCTGATGGATAATGTCGTTTCATTTTCCAAGATGCACGAAGTCACATCTAGTTAACCACAACTAATCTGCTAAATAATAATAATCATGATAATAATGATAAGAATAATAATAACAACAACAACTTCAGCTATATTCCTATTCTTGCCCACTGAGCTATGACCTGGGAGCCTGTCTAGGGGCCCCCTAGTAGCAGCGGGGCCCTAAGCGGCCGCTTAGTCTGCTTATGCCAGGAAACGGCCCTGGGGGTCGATTAAACCAAAAATACACCCAAATCATTCAGATCTGGCAGAAAGTGTGAAATTTGGCGTGAAGTTACCTTTTGACTCACTATGGCGGCCATTTTAAGCAAATTCAAAATGGCTGCCTCTATTCCATAGCCAAAACCATAAAATGGCATATCTCAGGAACTACTGGACCAATTTTGATGATCTTGGGCGGCTATTTTGAGCAAATTGTCATCCAATTTCATTATTTTAGTTAAAAAAAATTATAATAGATGGCGTTGTGCAGGCCCTTCCACAAACATTATTCAGGCTTAGTAAGTTAGTTACATTACGCTTCAGTCAGTGAAAGAGGAAATTTCTGTTGCAGTGTTTTATCAATTTTGGACGGTTTTAGAGTACAGGTAAGTGATTTATTACCAAAACACAAAATAATAAAGTGCAGTGCGCGTTATAATGCGTAATATAGTATTCAGTACTAAAATTTAGGGCAATTATTGTTCAAACCCAGTGTTACAGTATGTAACCGTGCGGCTACAGTGAATGTCAAGATGAAAATCACAGTCATTTGTACTTCTGCTGCAATATGAAATTACGCTAAGATACATTTTAAAATATATATATATATATATATATATATATATATATATATATATATATACCTTTCAACCTTTTAAAGGTTCCGTGCGATGATTCCTCATTTCACGAAGGTCAAGCTTGGCGCCCCTCCTCTCGAGTTGGCCTGGTGAAGTAGTGAGTTGGTTTCTTGTACTCTCCACCTCACATAGCCAGGTACGCCCGGCTCATCGGGGACTGTTCTGAGCTAGGCGTCTAATCTTCTTTTGAAGATGTCCACTGCAACACCATTCGTGTTCCTTAGGTCTTTGGGCAGCTGATTAAACAGTTTTAGTCCTTTCACAACAAAACTATTTTCTTTCAGGGTTAAGGATGTTCCCTGTCTTGCCTTTAATTTGGAAACACGACACAGTCTTCTTTTTCTACTTTCCACCGTTGTTTGCGGAGTTACGGGGTTCAGAGTAAGATTAGGGACTAGTTTCTCCATTTTTTCCAAATGTAAATAATGGTGTATCTTTCTCTCTCTCCTTTCCAGTGAATATAGGTTTAGTTCGCATAACCTTTCCCAGTAATTTAGTTCTTTGCTTCTCTGAATCTCTTCTAGCTGTCTAATGTCTTCTTTTTTATATGGGGATGTTAAGACCGCGCAGTATTCTATTGTAAATTTCGAAATGAATTGTCACACGTCAATTGGGAAAACGTAATGGAGATCTCCAACGCAAAACTAATGTGGGAATCGTTTGAAACAATATTTAGGACTATAAATGAGGAATGTGTACCGTACAAAATTAAGCGTGCGAAAGTAAATAACAAGCCCTTGTGGTTTACTTCTAGAGTAGAAGACATTATAAAGAGTAGAGATAGGGCTTATAGGTTACATAAGTGCGATAAAGAAAATTTGTGGTTACGAAACAACTACATATCTCTAAGGAGTGAAGCGAAAATTGTAATAAAAAAGTCCAAGCGCGAATTTGAAATCTCCATAGCTCGTGACGGTAAAGAAAACCCCAAGCGATTCTTTCAATACGTCAACAATAGAAATCCAGTAAAAAGTGTTTTGGGGCCGTTGAAAAATGTTAACGGAGATCTAGTTTCTGAAAACAAGGAAATGGCTACCTTGCTAAACGAATTCTTTACGTCAGTTTTTACTATAGAAGATGTAACGAATATCCCTACGGTCATAGACATAATACCTTTTGATAATGGTAATATTTTTGGTAATATTGTGGTTAGTGAAGGGGAGGTAATGCGCTATATTGCTAAATGAAAATGCGTAAATCACCGGGGCCGGATTCCATATATCCCATACAACTAAAAGAACTAAAAGATAGCATTGTTTTGCCGCTAACAAAGATTTTTAATGCGTCTATTTATGAGGGGTGCGTACCAGATAATTTCAAGTTAGCAAACGTAACACTTATCTTTAAGAAAGGCGATAAAGGTGCGGCGGGAAATTATAGGCCAATCAGTTTAACGTCTGTTGTAGGTAAGCTACTGGAATCAATAATTAGGAATCGTATAGTCGAACATTTAGAATTGCATAACTTAATTAGAAATACGCAGCACGGTTTTAGGCGAAACAAATCTTGCTTAACTAATCTTTTAGAATTTTTTCAAAGCGTGGTTGACGTTTACGATAGTCATCGGGCGGTTGATGTAGTGTATTTAGATTTTCAAAAAGCGTCTGACACCGTACCGCACAAAAGACTCATTGAGAAAACTAAGGCTCATGGAATCAGGGGTGTAGTAATAAATTGGATAGAAGTGTGGTTGCGAGGTAGGAAACAGAGGCTGGTCGTTGATGGAGCGGAGTCATGTTGGGCTAATGTAGCGAGTGGCGTTCTTCAGGGTTCTGTATTGGGCCCCTTGCTTTTCTTGTATATATTAACGATTTAGATGTCGGCCTAGTCAGTACAGTTTCAAAGTTTGTGGATGACACGAAACTGGGTGGTAGGGCGATTAATGACGAAGATAGAGGTAAAATCCAGAATGATCTGAATAAAATCGTTGATTGGTCAGTCACATGGCAAATGAGATTTAACGTCGATAAGTGCAAAATTTTACATATAGGTTCGTGTAACGGTAATTTTGCGTATAGTATGTCAGGGAAAGAGTTGATAAGCGTAGAGCAGGAAAAGATTTAGGAGTTATAGTCACTGGTGATTTAAAAGTAGCGAAACAAAGTACAGCAGCGGTCAATAAAGCGAACAAATGTTAGGTTTTATAGCTCGGAATTTTGAGTACAAATCGCGCGATATTATAGTTCCTCTTTATAAATCATTAGTTAGACCCCATTTGGAGTACGCGATCCAATTTTGGAATCCGCATATGCGCAAAGATATAGACAAAATCGGAAGAGTTCAAAGACGAACAACTAAGATGATTCCGTCGCTTAGGTCAAAGTCGTACGAGGATAGGCTTAAAGAGTTAAAATTGACTACGCTCGAGAGTAGGAGGCTAAGGGGTGATCTAATCCAGGTTTTCAAAATTATGAATGGGTTCGATAACGTAGATAGAGGTAGCTTTTTCGAAATATCTCAATATAATAGGACTAGAAATAACGGGTGTAAGTTGACAAGTAGAAGGTTCGAGACAGCAGTTGCGAAAACTTTTTTACGTATAGAATAGTAAATAGCTGGAATAGTTTACCGGTAGAAGTAATAAGTAGCACGTCTATAAACAAACATGTTTAAAAATCGATCAGACGCATATGTTGATAGATTGGGTATAGTTTAAGGTAGTAAAATTAAGGGTTGGATGAGATAGATTTTGATTCGCTTTTCATTAAAGATCACAATAACCAGACTAGAGGTCATAGTATGAAATTATTTAAGCCAAGATGTAGAACAAATTTAAGAAAACATAGTTTTACAAGTGTTGTGGGATATAGGGAGGCAGCATCTTGGGTTAGGGGATACTCTCTGTCTTTACACACTCCATTTAAAGAGATTCCTCTGCCGAGCGGTGCCCCCCATAGTACTGTGAGGTATTGAAAAACTCATGATCTTCACTTGCCCCACAAACACCTTTAAATGGGAGACCCATAATGGATGCACACACATTTCTACATTACTGTACAGTCTTTACAGCCACACCTACACTTTTCCTCCTAAGTACATATATTGTAATGTATATTGTCGTAAATTGTGACTTGGTCCGCAATTGATATGGACTGTGACTTATTTTTGTTTGGCAAGGTACTGGTATTGATGGATACCGTAATGAAATTGACTGGATTCTTTGGATCTGATATATTTGCATGTCGGTTACAAATAGATATAGAGTGTAACATATTTGTGGATAGTAGTCTATTATGACTTGATCCTCTGGATCCAGAGATTCTCTCTTTAGTTTTTAAATTGATAGTTAATTAGTTTTAAATTGATAATTATTTAGTTTTGTAAAAATTGGTCGTTGCCAATGTACAGGCATTTTTACATAGTGAAGCCACCTCGATGGGCCGAAGTGACCCCTAGTGTGCCCACTATAAAAATTTCATATGTTCTTATGTTCTTTGTGGTTCGGAACCCACGTAAAATTGTAGGTCCCCTCCGCCACCACGGAGGACATGCACAGTACACAATTACGAACACAGTTAGGTAGACCAGCCATGAGTGGATCCTAGGGTCTTTGTTGGTCTGAAACATTATAACACTTATATTATATATATATATATATATATATATATATATATATATATATATATATAAGAATTTTAAATTCAGTTTTACCTTCACTAGCAAAAGTAATTTTATTCAATTGTTGAGTACTTCCAAAGTACATGTGTGTGCTAATTTTTTAAAAATGTGTATTAATAATAATAATAATAATAATAAACCTTTCCATTTTTTCATTCATTCATTTCATTTCAATAACAGAGACAATAACTATGAAGAAGATATCACACAAATTACACGCAAAGAAAAATAAAATAGATTTATATATACACTGTAGTACAGTGGTTCTTAACCTTTTTTACCATGCCCCCTCTAGGAATTGGTCCTTCCCTCCACGCCCCCCTTGCATCAAAATAACATTCTCTCCCAGATTTTATGCTCGTTAAGAGAATAACAAATACAATTAGAGAAATTCCTGTTTTTCCCCAAGGGATCGCGCTCCCCCTGGAAATTACCGACGCCCCCTAGGGGGGCGCGCCCCCCTGGTTAAGAACCACTGCTGTAGTAGCAAGGGAGCAAAATTGAAGGAGTGAGCGGTGGTTTCATCGCTGTTTTTCTAACTGAAAGTGGGTCGAGGGACCTTTTGCGGTCAACATTTTTGACCGACGCTTCAACTGTTTCGAGTTTATACCGTTAGATCTTCCATTCCTCGAATGAAAAGAGAAGTTGTTTTAACGCATGCCTTTCTTGTCTTTCAAATTATAGGTAAAATAAATATTGTTCTTATAGAATATTTAAAATGTTTATTGTCAATTTAGTATAAGGGGGAGTGAAAAACATAGATTATTGTCCGAAATGATTGAAAAAAAAATGTACGAAATTGTGAAGACACTTGTTATATATATATATATATATATATATACAAGATGTGTCTTCACAATTTCGTACATTTTTTTTCAATCATTTCGGACAATAATCTATGTTTTTCACTCCCCCTTATACTAAATTGACAATAAACATTTTAAATATTCTATAAGAACAATATTTATTTTACCTATAATTTGAAAGACAAGAAAGGCATGCGTTAAAACAACTTCTTTTCATTCGAGGAATGGAAGATCTAACGGTATAAACTCGAAAACAGTTGAAGCGTCGGTCAAAAATGTTGACCGCAAAAGGTCCTCGACCCACTTCAGTTAGAAAAACAGCGATGAAACCACCGCTCACTCCTTCAATTTTGCTCCCTTGCTACTACAGCAGTGGTTCTTAACCAGGGGGGCGCGCCCCCCTAGGGGGCGTCGGTAATTTCCAGGGGGAGCGCGATCCCTTGGGGAAAAACAGGAATTTCTCTAATTGTATTTGTTATTCTCTTAACGAGCATAAAATCTGGGAGAGAATGTTATTTTGATGCAAGGGGGGCGTGGAGGGAAGGACCAATTCCTAGAGGGGGCATGGTAGTAAAAAGGTAAGAACCACTGTACTACAGTGTATATATAAATCTATTTTATTTTTCTTTGCGTGTAATTTGTGTGATATCTTCTTCATAGTTATTGTCTCTGTTATTGAAATGAAATGAATGAATGAAAAAATGGAAAGGTTTATTATTATTATTATTATTATTAATACACATTTTAAAAAATTAGCACACACATGTACTTTGGAAGTACTCAACAATTGAATAAATTACTTTTGCTAGTGAAGGTAAAACTGAATTTAAAATCTTATATATATATATATATATATATATATATATTATATATATATATATAATATTAGAGTGTTATAATGTTTCAGACCAACAAAGACCCTAGGATCCACTCATGGCTGGTCTACCTAACTGTGTTCGTAATTGTGTACTGTGCATGTCCTCCGTGGTGGCGGAGGGGACCTACAATTTTACGTGGGTTCCGAACCACAAAGAACATAAGAACATATGAAATTTTTATAGTGGGCACACTAGGGGTCACTTCGGCCCATCGAGGTGGCTTCACTATGTAAAAATGCCTGTACATTGGCAACGACCAATTTTTACAAAACTAAATAATTATCAATTTAAAACTAATTAACTATCAATTTAAAACTAAAGAGAGAATCTCTGGATCCAGAGGATCAAGTCATAATAGACTACATCCACAAATATGTTACACTCTATATCTATTTGTAACCGACATGCAAATATATCAGATCCAAAGAATCCAGTCAATTTCATTACGGTATCCATCAATACCAGTACCTGCCAAACAAAAATAAGTCACAGTCCATATCAATTGCGGACCAAGTCACAATTTACGACAATATACATTACAATATATGTACTTAGGAGGAAAAGTGTAGGTGTGCTGTAAAGACTGTACAGTAATGTAGAAATGTGTGTGCATCCATTATGGGTCTCCCATTTAAAGGTGTTTGTGGGGCAAGTGAAGATCATGAGTTTTTCAATACCTCACAGTACTATGGGGGGCACCGCTCGGCAGAGGAATCTCTTTAAATGGAGTGTGTAAAGACAGAGAGTATCCCTAACCCAAGATGCTGCCTCCCTATATCCCACAACACTTGTAAAACTATGTTTTCTTAAATTGTTCTACATCTTGGCTTAAATAATTTCATACTATGACCTCTAGTCTGGTTATTGTGATCTTTAATGAAAAGCGAATCAAAATCTATCTCATCCAACCCTTAATTTTACTACCTTAAAATACCCAATCTATCAACATATGCGTCTGATCGATTTTTAAACATGTTTGTTTATAGACGTGCTACTTATTACTTCTACCGGTAAACTATTCCAGCTATTTACTATTCTATACGTAAAAAAGTTTTCGCAACTGCTGTCTCGAACCTTCTACTTGTCAACTTACACCCGTTATTTCTAGTCCTATTATATTGAGATATTTCGAAAAAGCTACCTCTATCTACGTTATCGAACCCATTCATAATTTTGAAAACCTGGATTAGATCACCCCTTAGCCTCCTACTCTCGAGCGTAGTCAATTTAACTCTTTAAGCCTATCCTCGTACGACTTTGACCTAAGCGACGGAATCATCTTAGTTGTTCGTCTTTGAACTCTTCGATTTTGTCTATATCTTTGCGCATATGCGGATTCCAAAATTGGATCGCGTACTCCAAATGGGGTCTAACTAATGATTTATAAAGAGGAACTATAATATCGCGCGATTTGTACTCAAAATTCCGAGCTATAAAACCTAACATTTGTTCGCTTTATTGACCGCTGCTGTACTTTGTTTCGCTACTTTTAAATCACCAGTGACTATAACTCCTAAATCTTTTTCCTGCTCTACGCTTATCAACTCTTTCCCTGACATACTATACGCAAAATTACCGTTACACGAACCTATATGTAAAATTTTGCACTTATCGACGTTAAATCTCATTTGCCATGTGACTGACCAATCAACGATTTTATTCAGATCATTCTGGATTTTACCTCTATCTTCGTCATTAATCGCCCTACCACCCAGTTTCGTGTCATCACAAACTTTGAAACTGTACTGACTAGGCCGACATCTAAATCGTTAATATATACAAGAAAAAGCAAGGGGCCCAATACAGAACCCTGAAGAACGCCACTCGCTACATTAGCCCAACATGACTCCGCTCCATCAACGACCACCTCTGTTTCCTACCTCGCAACCACACTTCTATCCAATTTATTACTACACCCTGATTCCATGAGCCTTAGTTTTCTCAATGAGTCTTTTGTGCGGTACGGTGTCAGACGCTTTTTGAAAATCTAAATACACTACATCAACCGCCCGATGACTATCGTAAACGTCAACCACGCTTTGAAAAAATTCTAAAAGATTAGTTAAGCAAGATTTGTTTCGCCTAAAACCGTGCTGCGTATTTCTAATTAAGTTATGCAATTCTAAATGTTCGACTATACGATTCCTAATTATTGATTCCAGTAGCTTACCTACAACAGACGTTAAACTGATTGGCCTATAATTTCCCGCCGCACCTTTATCGCCTTTCTTAAAGATAAGTGTTACGTTTGCTAACTTGAAATTATCTGGTACGCACCCCTCATAAATAGACGCATTAAAAATCTTTGTTAGCGGCAAAACAATGCTATCTTTTAGTTCTTTTAGTTGTATGGGATATATGGAATCCGGCCCCGGTGATTTACGCATTTTCATTTTAGCAATATAGCGCATTACCTCCCCTTCACTAACCACAATATTACCAAAAATATTACCATTATCAAAAGGTATTATGTCTATGACCGTAGGGATATTCGTTACATTCTATAGTAAAAACTGACGTAAAGAATTCGTTTAGCAAGGTAGCCATTTCCTTGTTTTCAGAAACTAGATCTCCGTTAACATTTTTCAACGGCCCCAAAACACTTTTTACTGGATTTCTATTGTTGACGTATTGAAAGAATCGCTTGGGGTTTTCTTTACCGTCACGAGCTATGGAGATTTCAAATTCGCGCTTGGACTTTTTTATTACAATTTTCGCTTCACTCCTTAGAGATATGTAGTTGTTTCGTAACCACAAATTTTCTTTATCGCACTTATGTAACCTATAAGCCCTATCTCTACTCTTTATAATGTCTTCTACTCTAGAAGTAAACCACAAGGGCTTGTTATTTACTTTCGCACGCTTAATTTTGTACGGTACACATTCCTCATTTATAGTCCTAAATATTGTTTCAAACGATTCCCACATTAGTTTTGCGTTGGAGATCTCCATTACGTTTTCCCAATTGACGTGTGACAATTCATTTCGAAATTTACAATAGAATACTGCGCGGTCTTAACATCCCCATATAAAAAAGAAGACATTAGACAGCTAGAAGAGATTCAGAGAAGCAAAGAACTAAATTACTGGGAAAGGTTATGCGAACTAAACCTATATTCACTGGAAAGGAGGAGAGAGAAAGATACACCATTATTTACATTTGGAAAATAATGGAGAAACTAGTCCCTAATCTTACTCTGAACCCCGTAACTCCGCAAACAACGGTGGAAAGTAGAAAAAGAAGACTGTGTCGTGTTTCCAAATTAAAGGCAAGACAGGGAACATCCTTAACCCTGAAAGAAAATAGTTTTGTTGTGAAAGGACTAAAACTGTTTAATCAGCTGCCCAAAGACCTAAGGAACACGAATGGTGTTGCAGTGGACATCTTCAAAAGAAGATTAGACGCCTAGCTCAGAACAGTCCCCGATGAGCCGGGCGTACCTGGCTATGTGAGGTGGAGAGTACAAGAAACCAACTCACTACTTCACCAGGCCAACTCGAGAGGAGGGGCGCCAAGCTTGACCTTCGTGAAATGAGGAATCATCGCACGGAACCTTTAAAAGGTTGAAAGGTATATATATATATATATATATATATATATATATATATATATTATATTTTAAAATGTATCTTAGCGTAATTTCATATTGCAGCAGAAGTACAAATGACTGTGATTTTCATCTTGACATTCACTGTAGCCGCACGGTTACATACTGTAACACTGGGTTTGAACAATAATTGCCCTAAATTTTAGTACTGAATACTATATTACGCATTATAACGCGCACTGCACTTTATTATTTTGTGTTTTGGTAATAAATCACTTACCTGTACTCTAAAACCGTCCAAAATTGATAAAACACTGCAACAGAAATTTCCTCTTTCACTGACTGAAGCGTAATGTAACTAACTTACTAAGCCTGAATAATGTTTGTGGAAGGGCCTGCACAACGCCATCTATTATAATTTTTTTTAACTAAAATAATGAAATTGGATGACAATTTGCTCAAAATAGCCGCCCAAGATCATCAAAATTGGTCCAGTAGTTCCTGAGATATGCCATTTTATGGTTTTGGCTATGGAATAGAGGCAGCCATTTTGAATTTGCTTAAAATGGCCGCCATAGTGAGTCAAAAGGTAACTTCACGCCAAATTTCACACTTTCTGCCAGATCTGAATGATTTGGGTGTATTTTTGGTTTAATCGACCCCCAGGGCCGTTTCCTGGCATAAGCAGACTAAGCGGCCGCTTAGGGCCCCGCTGCTACTAGGGGGCCCCTAGACAGGCTCCCAGGTCATAGCTCAGTGGGCAAGAATAGGAATATAGCTGAAGTTGTTGTTGTTATTATTATTCTTATCATTATTATCATGATTATTATTATTTAGCAGATTAGTTGTGGTTAACTAGATGTGACTTCGTGCATCTTGGAAAATGAAACGACATTATCCATCAGGAGCTGAAAACGGAAAAGAAGAAAATAGAGGAGGAGAAGCTTTCGAGTAGCACAGGTGAGATGTGCCACTTGTATATTCTTATGATTACAGTTCAGGCAACTAGGTTAGGTAGACCATCAAGCTAGGCAAGTGCTCAGTAATCGTGTAGAGTAAGCTAGTCTCTGTAATATTTATAATATTTCGAAATGTGAAACTTAATGGATCACATCACCTCAAATTCCGTTCACACAGATCAATTATCAAACAAGATAAGAAAGAGTATTTTAGCAAAATTAACAGAATATGTAATGTTATGTTCTTCTCAGGAGCACTATTGAAATATGTGGAAAAGCCATCCTCGGCAAAGCCTGATGAGCATCATGAGCCAATAGCAGGACCATCCTCTATGCAACCTCAAACACCAGTAGAAGTAGAGCCTAATGAACCAACAAGTGGCCCATCTTTTGTTCAGCTTCAAACACCACACACAGGCATTTCTACTGAGCAACAAGAACCAATATCTGCTCCACCGCTTGATCCGTATGACTGGCCAGTGGCCAGTTGTCCTGTCAGATGCCTTGAAGACAGATCTGGTGTCTCGAGGACCATTTCAAATCAGTCCAGATTTCACATTCCCTAAAAGAGAGGACGGTAGAAGCGTTCATCACCATTACATGTACAGAACATTAATTAATGGGTGAAAAAATAAAGCGAAGCTGGCTGATGTACTCTAGAAGGAATGATGCTCTTTATTGCTTCTGCTGCAAGTTGTTTTGAAGGAAGTCGTACAAACTAATTACAGATGGACTTTCAGACTGGATAAACGTTGGTTCGCTTCTGAAAGGCCATGAAAATAGTTCAGAACATGCAGATAACATGGCAACATGGAAGGATCTGGAACTGCAACTAAAAACTGGGAGAACCATTGACCAAACTGAAATGTCATTAATGGAGGTAGAGCGAAGACGCTGGCGAGATGTTCTCACACGTCTTGTAAGTATAATCCAATCACTGGCAGAGAGAAACCTTGCTTTCAGGGGGTCTTCCTCTACATTGTACAATCGAGACAATGGCAACTTCTTGAAGGAGGTTGAGCTGTTTGTCAAATTTGATCCAGTGATGAAACAACACATCAGCAGAGTCGAAAGTGGCCAATATAGTCATTCAAGTTATCTAGGAAACATCATTCAAAATGAGCTCATTGGGTCCATTAGTGGGAAGATCTTCGATGCCATTGTTGCAGAAATAAAACAAGCTAAATATTACTCTCATTTTAGACTGCACTCAAGACATAAGCCACCAAGAACATATGTCGATTATTATCAGAACTGTTAAAATGGGTGAAGTACCAGAAGTAAAAGAATACTTCTTGGGCTTTCTTGAGGCTTCAGAAAGTACAGGCCTGGGTTTATCAGTTCTGATTCTGAAGAGACTAGATGAACTGAATATTCATTTTGATGACTGCAGAGGACAGTCATATGACAACGGAGCGAACATGAAGGGCAAGAACAAAGGTGTTCAGGCAAGGTTATTAGAGAAGAACTGTCGTGCACTCTATGTTCCATGTGGGGCTCACACTCTGAATCTTGTAGTGGCTGATGCAGCTAAAGCTTCCACAGGTGCCATCAGCTTCTTTGGCAACGTACAAAAATTGTATAACCTTTTGTAGCAGCTACACAGAGATGGACAATCCTAAAGAAGCACGTGAACATAACACTCAAGTCTTGGAGTGAAACCACGTGGGAGAGCCGGCTTAAGAGCATTGAGGCTATGCGATATCAGAGCCACAACATCAGAGAGGCCCTGTTGGAAGTCAGAAACAATGCCACAGATGCCATAGCCAGGACTGAAGCACAAGCACTTGCAGAGGAGGTAGGGTCTTATCGCTTTCAGATTCGCACAGTAGTATGGTATGACATTCTTCATGCAGTTAACCATGTGAGCAAACTTCTGCAGTCTCCTATAATGCAGTTTGATGTGGCAGTCAACCTCCTCACAAAAACAAAAGAATCACTCACCAGCTACAGAAACACAGGTTTTGTTGCAGCACAAGTCGTAGCTAGGGACATATGTGAGTAAATGAATGTGGAGGCTGTGCTGAAGGAGAAGAGGCTCAGATCCACAAAAAAGCACTTTGCTTACGAAGCTCCTGACGAACCATTTACAGAAGCCTTAAAGAGGCTGGAAATCAAATTTTTCAATGTGGTGGTGGATTGTGCCATCGGGTCAATAAATGAGAGATTCAAAACATTAGATAATGTGAGGGACATATTTGGAGTTCTCCTAATCTTCACCACAATGAACAAGGAAGACTTGTCCTGCAAGTGTGAAAAGCTCTCTAAGAAAGTGAGCGCTGGAGCTGACTCTGACATTGATGGAAGAGAACTGGCCCTCGAAATAAGAACTTGCCGACTTTACCTTCACACAACATGACTGCATTGGAGCTTCTCTCCTTCATTCGTCAGAAGCAACTGGAGGAACTATACCCCAATCTCTGGGTTGCACTAAGAATTGCCTGCACTCTACCTGTGACAGTAGCGTCAGCCGAGAGGAGCTTCTCTAAGATGAAGCGAATCAAGAACTACCTCAGATCATCAATGGGCAGGATCACCTCAGTGGCCTTGGCATCATAAGCATCAACCAGAACGTTGGCAGGGAGATTTCATATGATGATGATATTAATGATTTCGCCCAGAAAAAATCTAGGAGGCAAAAATTTTGAAGATACAAACTGTTTTGTATAACTGTTAGCTATTACACGATTGTATCGTAGAGTTAGTAATTGTTTGGTAGTTGATAATTGCATTATTATTTTCTACATAGTTCTGTGTCATTTATTCTAAATAATGTATAAGCTAATTTTCAAGAATTTCATGAAGAGTATTTTTTCTGTTTGTCTTCTGAAAGTACATATTTGTTGTTTTGGACATAAATGTTTCATTAAAATTGCTTCATAATTGTTTTTATTAATACAGCCATTTTTGTATGTGTGTGCTGTGGTGATGTAGTAAGGCGTGAGTTGGTGGATGGAGGGGTGGGGCCTCAAATGGGTATACTGCTAGGGCCCCCTAATAGGGTGTGTCAATTTGGTAGGTGAAAATTAATTTTTGCCAATTCCTTCACTGAGGGGTTTTAAAAATATGTTTTTGGATGTGAAGAATTCAAATCTGCTATTATTTTTGTGATTGCTCAACACTTAGCTTGGTAAATCTACGTTTGATTAAAAAGCACATAAATTGCTCTCGGAAAACAACATTTATTAATTTTAGCTTCTCAAAATGTCAGGTAATGCTATAAAAATTTTAGTTTCTCTGCATAAAACATATCCTAGTAATCATAAAACATATCCTTGTAATCATAAAACAACATTAGAAAGTAATGACATCAGTAAAAAAAAATATTTAAACAAGTTTCATCAAGTCTTGCTTTGATTCGTTCTTGGACATCAGCCGCCGACTTGCTTCTTGGCCTCTGATATAGCCCTCACGTTTCTCATGTGTATACACCCTGCCTGCTGTCTCTGTGACTTGTTTCACACACCTCTCTATTGACTGAGCATGACAGGGCCACTGTGGAACTTGCATAGGCTTGTCAAAGAACTTCTTTACTTCCGCTGTAGTCAGTTTACATGTCAAAGGAGGTTCAAATACCCGTTAGACCAGTCTGTCAGCTCCAACAGGGAAGAAGCACTGGGGTTGATGGAAGGTGTCTTCCTGGGACGTACAGAAAGATCTCCAAGTGTGTCATCATCTCCACCCTCATGTCAACAATCTTTTGGACACCAGCTCTCCTCTCCTCACTGTCATCTGAGCACAAGAGTGTCTGGATTATCATTTCGCTGAATGCATACCATGCTGAGCGCTTAATGGTTGGCAAAAACAGCATCCACTACAGCCTTCTTTTGCAGCCTAACTAGCCGCAGCTGAAAACAAGATGTGGGCCTTCCACCCAAGAGTGTTTTACTTTGATGTTGAACCAACAGGGGTAGTACACACCAACAATGTATTCCACTATCAGTCTTAAGTTGTTGAGGGTTTTGCCTTTAAGGCCATGTTTGAAACCCATATGCGACAAAGCCTGTTTGCTGTTGTCAACCACCTTGAATGGCTCACTGGACCAATTTCAAGAAGGGCCAGATCTGTGGGAAGTTCTCCTGTCCTTATGGCCTGTGTGATCCTATACCCGTACGCTTGATCAGTAGAGAGATCCTTTACGACATTGTCACTCAGTGAAGTAAGAGGCTCTCCAATTGAGAGTTTGGTGAATGAAGGATCAATTTCAAGTTCGGTTGCAGTGTCTAGCATCGCCAATGTTACCTGTCCACTTGTGTTAGACAAGGTCTTCCCATCCAGTGCTGTGATCAAGTGTCGCAGGAGTAACTCGTTAGTGTGGAGGGCACAAACCAACCAGATCAGCTTACGGCAAAGCTTGACCTCTACCCAATGCATGGAACCCCCTCCCAGCCAGTGTTAACATTTGTAGAATCACCTCCAATGGCCTGCAGGCTTTATCAATCCCTTCTTCTTCATGAAATCTACAAGATTATCAGCAATAACTTCAGCAGGTTTTTTTCTCTTTGAGCCTTTCTCAGGAGTGAAGTGGTAGAGATATCTTCCACCTGCTCACTGCACACAGAATAATGCTCTTCTTTGATGATGCTGGGGAAACTGACGATCTGAATTGTCTGCTTTCAGCATAACTTTAGTTGTATCTTGACGGCCGTCAAAGAAGATGCAGTTAATTCACCCTTCTTCAAAGATCATCAAATTCCTGATCCAGGGATCTCATAACTTTTTCTTGGGCCCTCTTGACTTTATTGTGATCAAACTACAAGTTTCTTGTCTTCTTCAGTGATCAAGCCAGTATCCATAAAGGCAGCAGTGGTGATGGCAGCTGTGGCACGCAGGCCAACACCATATCTGATGCTATGCATAGCAACATTAGGTATTTCTAATGTGTTGTACTCTGGCTTTTTATTGGAAGTTGAAGACGTGCTTGGTATTTCTAATGTCACTTCAAACTTCCATCCTTTCCATCTTGAGCATCAGCTATGTTCTTCATTTTCATCATCAGAGAAAATTATTTCATTGATGGCATTGAAACATCCTGCTTACTTGTCTGCTATATTCAGCAAGCCTTCTTCTTTCGTCTTCTTGCCGCTTCTGCTTTTTGACTTGTCTGTTGTGCTCAGGTTGATCTGGCAAGCCAATCTGATGTGGTCCAATAGAACCAGACTTGTCTCTCTGACCTTTAATGAAAGCAAGTTCCTTCACAGGGATCTTCATCTCCCTAGGGCATGTACAGTTAATGTGAGTTTCGTTTTTGCAACCAGCATCTGCAAGGCAGCCAAATTCAGAGCAGAGAACAATTTTACACTTGCAACTGAGGATGTCAAAAAGCTCGTCAAGTTTTGCAAAAAAGCCTCTTTGACATGTAGCTTTCCTCTCCCAAGAGATATGTTTTTGGCCTGCTCCCAGCTCTCTTGGATCTTGTTAAGATTGTGACTCGTGAATTTACAACGGGGGCTACAAAGAACTGTTTGCTCGTTCCCACTTTTCAAGCACTTTAGGGTAAATGTCCTTTGCAAGACTGGCTGCGGGTAGTTTCTCACATCCTCACCACTTTGTTCTCTTAGCAGTAGCCCATTTCAGAACGTCTCGCAGAGTTGGGAGTTCAGAGGGCAACAACTCTCTACAGTTCCAATTAGGTTGCTCATATGTGTGAATGTCCCCAGTCTTGTCCTCCTTTTAGAAGCCATGTAGGTCAATTCCCACTGGTTAGGATGGTAGCACTGACAGACAAGTAATCTTCAGCACACTGATGAATATGTTTCAAACCTGTGAAATAAGCAAAACACAGCAGTGCATTATATATACAGCATATATAATATTAATATAATAATTATTATATAATTCCACAAAAAAGTCAAAAAAGTCACTATTTTATGTAGCTTCTTACCAAGCAAAACTAAATTATATTAAATTAACAAAAATATCTTTAGAATTCCTAAGTCATGCTGCAACTTTTTAGCACCCCTCATTTGGAATTTGAAAGTTGAAAAATTCGACACACCCTAGCCCCTAATGGCTTCTTCGTAATATTTGGTTTCAGGATATAATTTTAGTTAACAAGTATTTTGTTTGTTGTTTTGCATTAAAAATGCGTTCGATCGTTATTTATGTTTGGGATTACTTCGCTTTAATAAGAGGTGATGATATCCACCTTTTGAAACCACAAATAGTGGCGTCGTAAGTGCTTATAAATATTTCAATTACGATAAACTTATTGTGATGTAAAAATAATATTTTGAGGGGTTCTTCATTGAGATTTCATAGCTGTTAATTATTAATTATAAAAATTGCTACTTTCCAACTCTCTCGATTAAATAAAAACTCTGAACAGTAAAATGAAAACACCAAATGCCAGGGCATTTTTTACATTGAAAACTACTGGGATTTGTCCCATGGTCCTTCATATTGCCCCAGTAGTCAGCCTCATTTGTCCCAGCA
Organism: Bathynomus jamesi; assembly: GCA_023014485.1. Classification (NCBI taxonomy): domain Eukaryota; kingdom Metazoa; phylum Arthropoda; class Malacostraca; order Isopoda; family Cirolanidae; genus Bathynomus; species Bathynomus jamesi. The sequence goes on from JAJOZX010019535.1 coordinate 42,801, forward strand.
GTGATGTGCCCTTGCCCCCCCTTTTTAAAAGTACAGTTATTATATATATATATATATATATACAGGGTGTCCATAAATGTTTACCCTGAAAACAGTATGCTCTCATGTTTTAATGACGAATCTTACATCCGTTTTCTTTACAGGTGATCTCGTACAAGCATAGAGTTTCTGTGCTGGTGTGTTGTTTCGTCTACCGCATTCGCCGCTAGGAGCGCTGTAGTAGCTGTTCAGTTAAGATGGCTCTGTGACAGAGAAGGCACAAGTGTTGTGTGGCTTGCAGAAACAAAATCTCCTGTCAGTCTTCAGAGAAGGTTCAGAACAAAGTATGGGAAGAATCCACCTGATATGAGTTAATTAATTAAGTAGTGATGAAAAAAATTCTTGGAAACTGTTTCCGCAATGCGTACCTGGATATGCTCACCAAATAGCCATCCCCCAGCTGCAGGACAGGCAGCAACTGTCATCTCCAACAAGATGGGGACCCCCTCATTGGGCGCATGTTGTTCGTGAAACTCTCGACGCAACATTTCCAAATCGATGGATTGGCAGGGACGCGGGCCAATCCCATGGCCCCCAAGATCACCAGACATTACCCCGCTGGATTTCTTTCTCTGGGGTCATGTTAAAGATTTGGTTATGCAACAGTTGTTCCAGATATCAGGACATTGCGAGAACGCATTACGGATGCAATTGCAACAGTAATCCACAAATGTTGAAAATGTGTGACGTGAGTGTGAATACCGTTGTAGACATTTACGTGCCACTAGGGGTGCACATGTGGAAGCTTATTAAGTTCATAACTATGTATCAAAACTTTGTATGTTTATCTACTTAGGATTAAAACTGTGTTTGAATACGAGTGTTTATTAGAAGTTATGTTATAATGATATCGTTATAATGTTATATAATGTAATGTTATAATGTTTCAGACGAGCAAAGACCATAGGATCCACTCATGGATGGTCTACCTAACTGTGTTCGTAATTGTGCATTGTGTATGTCCTCCGTGGTGGCGGAGGGGACCTACAATTTTACGTGGGTTCCGAACCACAAGAACATAAGAAATTTATGTAACAACTGCCTGTACATTGGCAACGACCAATTTTTACAAAACTAAATAATTT
>JAJOZX010019536.1:0-44300 GCA_023014485.1 Bathynomus jamesi
GGGGAAGATAGGGTGCAAGGGGGAGGAGTGAAGGGAGAGAGGATTAGAGGAAAGACAAAAAATAAGAGAGAGAGAGAGAGAGAGAGAAGAGAGAGAGAGAGAGAGAGAGAGAGAGAGAGAGAGAGAGAGAGAGAGAGAAACTAAGACAAAGTGAAATATGGACATAACGTACCTTTGGGGTAGTGGGCAGGGCCGCCGAGAGGGCGGGTAAGCCGGGATAAATCCCCGGGGCCCGGAAAGAGGGGGGATAAAATCTAAAAATATTAATAAAGCAATTGATTAAATAAGAGAGAGGAAATATAATTAATGAACATACATTTTATAAAGATTATCATAGTCAAACTGAAACAGATAAAATATTATCCGCGGTCCACCAATGCCCAAGACCGACTAACAGATCTGGGACCCATTGTAATTGAAAGCCAGTTAGCCCGTACTTTAAATTTCATCAAAATCATTGACCACTTTGCTAGAGAGAAGGCAAAGAAAGTATGCTTCTAATTATGAAAATCTCGCAGTAACAATTGTCTTGCCCGCATGGACTGGTAGGCCTACTGCATTTGTAAATTGTATGGTCATAGAATTAATATAATTTATTCGAAAAATAAAATGGTCATTTCTTTCTGAGTTGTTTATTCATACTGTATGTTTTGAATAGTGACTTGGACATATAATCAGTTTGCTTGTTATGTACACAAAAAACATTCATAATAAAATATTGAGTAAACAGGAGAGGGGGGTCCATATACCAATCCTTCCCCGGGTCCGGGACAGCTCTCGGCGGCGTTTCACGTTAACTTCAAAGACAAGTTTTAACATGAAATTATCGTATTCCTCAATGAATGTCGCTGAATGACAATTTCAAAAGTGGCGAACATTGGGACTGCCACACAAACCAGAAAACCGGGTCTATTAGTACGCGACACCAAACTATTTTTACGAAACGCTCAAACATTTACAAAAGGTTTGAAACGTTCTCGAAACGTGATAAACGGACATGGTTTGAAAGGTTACAAACGATCATAAGGCATTTTGTTTACATATAAACCAGTGAATATCGCTACATACAGTCAGTTCAGAAAGTTATCTCTTAAAATTCCATGCTCCTCATCGATATTTACCAGATTGGACTTTTTAAACTAACTGTATAGACATGGATTGCTGTTCATTTTACAGATATATTCCTTACAGTTTTATATTTTTAAGGCAATTGCCACACACTGATTGGTTTAGGTAATCGCCTCCTTCCACACAATAACAAAAAAAAATTGGTTGGTAGGTAAATGGGTACCCTGGGTAGCCTAGTGGTTAAGACGCTGGGCTGCTGGTAGGGCGTGGTTCGGATTCCACGTTAAACTGTAGGTCTAAGGTGGAGTGATAAGCTTGACCTTCGTCAAAATGAACAATTCGGGCAGAAGCAAAACTAAGGTTTATATATACCTCCTCTCATTCCCTGACGAAGTGTTTTAAACACCCGAAGGCCTCGGGATCAATCTTTATGACTCTTTATAGGTGTGTAACATTTATTAATTTCACGTGTTTACAGTTTGAAGTATTTCAATTATTATTTTAATGTTCTTTATTTTGAGGGATTACCTACAAAAAATCAGTGTGTGGCAACTGCCTTAAAAATATAAAACTAAGAAATATATTTGTAAAATGATCAGCCATCCATGTACACTGTACAGTGTATACAGTTAGTATATACATGCCTCTTTTTAGGCAACTTGTGCGTTGTCTGAAACGGAGTACAAGTGATTCTGCTTTGGGGGATCAGAGTCAAAAGTCACGAAGAGTCAAAAGTCACGAAGAGCCAACAGCTGCTTGCTGACTCAGATTCCCGCGCAGGCTGAAAATGTCGGAAGCCCAACGCTATATAGTGTACGTGTATATTACCTACACTGGTACTGAGGGTGAGAAGCGCATGCATTTTCACAAGAGCAATCCCGAGACTAAATATATATATACTGTGTATATATATATCAACTATGCGTGTAGGGTAAACGAGGCTAAAAAAAAAAACACACCTGCCTAAATTCTTTTTTCATTCACCGAACGAATGTCGTCTCTCTCATAATTTTTCTTTTTTGAAACCGATGGCCATTAAAAATCCACCCCCCGTTACTGAAATATTAATACAGTAACAGGTTTAAAATGCTTTACAATTTTGAAACCTGAAAAACAGTTTTGCCATTATTTTTGCTTCAAATCTCTTACTAAATTCATAAACAATTCACAAGAGTATTTAGGAAAATTCATGTTGAAATTATTTCATATTTCTAAAGGGAGGGAAGCAACGTACTAAGTGTAACATTAAAATATATGAGCAACTCTCTCTCTCTCTCTTCTCTCTCTCTCTCTCTCTCTCTCTCTCTCTCTTATTGTGTGTATATGTGTGTGTGTGTGTGTGTGTGTGTGTGTACAGGGTGATTCATAAATGTGTCCCGTAAATCTCAGGGTGTATTCTTGAAACAAAAGTAAAGAAAAAAGACCATATAAACATGGACATAGATCGAGAAACCGGTAGGTTTCGAGCTATAGCACGTGACAGAAAAATAAAACTCCTAAACATTTTTTACATTTTATGCAAATCCACAGTGTGATACATTTGCTTCATTAAAGTAAGTGTTCGAAATTCTTTCCTACTTCTTGAATGCATGCCTCAGCACGTCGCACCAGTGATTGTCTGACACACTCAAAAATTCTTGGAGTATTGCGAATCATTTCGCAATTGTCTCGAACTCGTTGCCACAATTCATCGCGTGTTCGAACTTCTGTAACATAAACTAGGCTTTTAAAATGACCATTGACCCCCCCACAAGTAATAATCAAGAGGATTTAAATCTCGTGACCGAGGTGGCCACGGAATAGGACCACCGCGTCCTATCCACCTGTCAAGATACGGAGCATCGAGATATTCCCTCGTTAAACGGGCGAAATGAGCTGGTGCACCATCATGCATGAATCACGTTAGTCGTCGAATTCTGATAGACATATCTTCAAGAAGTAGGAAAGAATTTCGAACATTTACTTTAATGAATCAAAACCTACCGGTTTCTCGACCTATGTTTAGGCCTATATGGTCTTTTTTCTTTACTTTTGTCTCAAGAATATACCCTGCGATTTATGAAACACATTTAGAAATCACCCTGTATATATGGGGTGTCCCATAAATCTGGTCTCATTGGAAAATTTACTTTAAATTCAATTTACAAAATTAATACTTTAGAACTAAAACAAATGATCAAATTGATGTCTTGTTTTGGGACCTTATTTTTTGGTTGCAAGTACAATAAGGCGTGAAGGAAAGGCCTCCGCCTCTTCCTCACGAGTGTAACTCACTTCAATAGTAGCCAGTGCGTGTTATTCTACCGGCAACTAAAAAAAAAAAGGTCCCAAAACAAAACATCATTTTGAACATTTGTTTTAGCTCTAATGTACTACTTCTGTATGGGATACCTTGTGTATATATATATAATTTTGACGACAAATTAACCTTGAAGTGTGTCCGATGACTGACAATTCAAGATCTTGAAGAAAATTCCAGTGTCACTGATACGGAACGAAAAAGGTACAAAATTTTAATATTATACCGAGTTTTACTTCCTCCAGTACACAAAATTGTTGTTTGATGAGGTTTTATAACCTTCGCAACATCATCTGAGATCATATGACGAAAGAGAGATACAGCTTTACGTGGGATCCGAACTACGGGTCGCTACATCATCTGGACGACGCGGAGGACGTCTCCCATCCAATTGCGACTCAGACTCAGTGTAGCTTAACTTCACTGATCGAAGTGCAGAAACTCCGAACCTATACTGTATAAATACCAAAGCTGGGCACTTGCGTTTTTTTTGCGGTACTGCGGTACTGCGGTACTACCGCACTACCAAACCGGTACCGCATAACGCAGTACCGCAAAGGATCGCTGAAAGTACAGCCTGTACTTTCAGCGATCCTTTGCGGTACTGCGTTATGCGGTACCGGTTTGGTAGTGCGGTAGTACCGCAGTACCGCAAAAAAAACAGCAAGTGCCCAGCTTTGAATTTAAATACTACAAGAAAATTCTAATAAACCTTTTCGGCGAAACACTGTACCCCTAAAGTCTAAACCCTTCACAGAGAGAGAGAGAGAGAGAGAGAGAGAGAGAGAGAGAGAGAGAAGAGAGAGAGATACGCATGACGTTAGAAACTGCAAATTCGTAATTAGAGGACGTCAGAAATCTCTCGAACAAAAAAAAAAAATGATCAATTAAGAGCAAAAAAGAAAATTAATTATACTTTTAATATTTAATTTTAATTATAATATTAAATTTATGATTCCTCTACTTACACTCCTGCAGGATATTAAATATTTATTAGGAAGTTAGCCGTCGAGAGTATATTTATATTTTTTTGGCTTCCAAAGTAGATTAAATAAAGTAAAACTTGCTCCAGGAAAGTTCATCAGTGTTCTTTCGTTTTCATTCATGAGAATGATTACAAAAAAAAAAGGAATAAAATGGTATTCGAACCCTTGTTCGACTGTCTGTCGAAGCGAGTGATGAATATGTACAGCGAATCTATACGGTTTTCTTGTGTACCATAATAAGGTTATTAAAAATGCTCGGTTAGTGCTGGTGAGGTGTAGTAAATCAATATAATCTACCTTGGTTTACTTCGGTTTGGCTTCCGCCAGAACTGTTCATTCTGACGAAGGTCAAGCTTGTTGTGCTACCTTAGACCTACAGCTTAACGTGGAATCCGAACCATGAACCACCACGGATGGTCAAAAATTACAAAGTCCTCGCCCGAACTCTATCTCACGACATCCCGATCAGTAGCAGCCCAGCGTCTTAACCACTAGGCTACCCAGGGTACCCATTTATCTACCATCAAATTTTTATTGTGTGAAAGGATAAACGACTGGGTTAGTTGCGCGTCGCCTGCCATCACCAGGAGTTAAAGCCGGGGTCGATGGATTCGCAGTCAGCGATGCTAGCTACTACACCACAGAGACGCATCTACTGTACAGTATGCAAGGTAAAACTTTGTAATTTGTGTAAGGTAATTCTGTGTAATCTATGTAATGTAAGTCTATGGAAAGGGAAAATCTATGTAATGTACGTCTATGGAAAAGGAAAATCTATGTAATCTATGTACGTCTATGGAAAGGGAAAATTTGTGTAATCTATGTAAGATAACTCTGTGTAACCTACTGAAGATAAATCTACTGTACATGTAATACATGGTGTTTCACGTCGACCCTAGAAATGTGGAAATTGGCGGAATTTGGTATTTGAAGTTTTTCATAGTAATTCCTACTTACTTGCTACAAATTCCGCCAATTTCCATATTTCTAGGGTCGACCTGAAACACCCTGTATATTTCAGTATTTATATCTTTACAAACATCTCTTCCTCCGAGATTATCATACACTGTTGTACCGTTCGTGAGATTTCGTTTAATAGATGTTCAAATTTCAACGCCAAAAGCCTCAAACATCAGAGAGTTTCCCCGATATTGTCATTGCATAATTTGTACCCAGAACTAACATCCAGGGTTATATGATAGAGGGGACCTACAGCTTATTATGGAATCCGAAAAAATACCACGAGTATCTACATCAGCAGAACGCGAAGGACGGTTATCCATCCAAATAATGAACAGACCCAACGTTAATTAACTTCGTTGATCTACCAGGAAAAGGTGTTGCTATGTGGCCAACACTTCTAGAGAGTAATCTAGGGATTTTAAAAGATTTCACGTACGCCTCAAACTATAACACTTGCCTTCAGATGAAAAGTGAGACGATGTAACAATCACTTCGAAACGTAGTTTGGTTCCGTTATAGCACAACCGAGTAACCAAGAAACCTTTGAAAACGGTAAAAAAATAACTGACATTTAAATGAATATTTATTTTTCTTGTCACTTCTTCCGATCGTGGCTTTTAAAATTCATTTCAAATGTCACTTGCGGACAAAGGTAACTGTTTCAAACACAAGTAGAATGTCCTCGTTTTATAGCGACAATGAAACGCGTTAACAAAATAAATTTACGAATGTTTGGCATTCCATCAAAGACTTCGGGCAAAGATACCGCGTAAAAGGTTGGTTTATTCTTCAAGATCTTCGTCAGTAGGTAGTACTGTTAATATAAAACTTTTTATCAACCATTTAATGAAGTCGGGAATATTGTGAGGTACCGTCATGAATCGCTTTATCGTCGATGACCTAGTAGTATGTACGCAAGGCAGAGGGTAGGGGTGAGGGGTGGGAGTAGAGTAAAATTTTAGGCACAGCTGTGAAAACAATAGGATTGATAAGTGTAAACAAAGGTTGGATTGTGAAAACCTAAGGCTTAGTAAGTAATAGAAAATTAAACACAAAATTAAATATAAATTAACAAAAAAATTGTGTATACATATATATATATATATATATATATATGAGAGAGAGAGAGAGAGAGAGAGAGAGAGAGTGTGTGTGTGGTGTGTGTGTGTGTGTGTGTGTGTGTTTGTTACGAGGAAAATAGGAAGCCTCAAAAACCTTTCGGTCACTCGGAGAAGTATGTTATGTAACTGACCTTTTTTTTTTTTTTTTTTAACTCTTGTAGCAGTAGTAGAAAACTGGATAGAAAAGTATAAAGCTCTCCCGACCCTCCGACAATTACGCCATGCGCACAGAGATCGTACACTAAACAGCACCGCTATATAAACTAACCAATAATATATTTGTGCCGATCGCACATCAACCACGGGGTATCGTTACAAAAACCTCGAGCATATGTAAACAAGAATTAAGAACAGAAATCAGATTTTCCACAACATGCCCCTCACCCGTCACGTGCACCCAGCCAACTAAAAGAAAAAAAATTGTGTCGGCAGAAATGCAACTTCCTCACCTAATCCATGCCATGCATTTTTTTTTTATTATGAAATTGTGTTTCTACAAAATATTTTTATACTCTATTTTTAGACATACAGGGTGTCCCAGAATTAACTATCTATTTCAATGAAATCGGACAAATTTTTTAAAAACACTTTTATTTATGTTTATCATGTTTAATATGTGTTAAAAATGTATAAATTTCTAAATTTTTTTCATAATTTTATTTTCATAATTTTTTCATTATTTGGTCCAATGAAAGACCGTCTGAAGTCATAGAATGAAAAGAGAGACTCCAAAAGTTAACGTGTGGCTTGGAATGACCAAATCCAAAATTTATGGCCCATTCTTCTTTGCGGAGCAACTGTAACAGGTACCGTCTACCTTGATATGCTTCAGCAGTTTCTCGAACCACAGCTTCTTGATGATGGCATTCTTGATAATGTTGTGTTTCAACAAGATGGAGCACCATGTCATTATGCTCTAATTGTTCGAGAATACCTCAACAGACGCCTTCCGAATCGGTGGATTGGACGTGGAGGACCTCGACCTTGGCCTCCGCGTTCTCCGGATTTGACACCCCTGGATTTCTTTGCATGGGGTTTCATAAAAACAAAGGTTTATCGCCAAAAGATCAATGCTTCTTGTTGAAACACAACATTATGAAGAATGCCATCATCAAGAAGCTGTGGTTCGAGAAACTGCTGAAGCATATCAAGGTAGACAGTACCTGTTACAGTTGCTTCCGCAAAGAAGAATGGGCCATAAATTTTGGATTTGGTCATTCCAAGCCACACGTTAACTTTGGGAGAGTCTCTTTGCCATTCTATGACTTCAGACGGTCTTTCATTGGACCAGATAATGAAAAAATTATGAAAATAAAATTATGAAAAAAATTTAGAAATTTATACATTTTTAACACATATTAAACATGATAAACATAAATAAAAGTGTGTTTTTAAAAAATTTGTCCGATTTCATTGAAATAGATAATTAATTCTGGGACACCCTGTATTAACGAGGCATGTAAGTGTATGAGCGTGTTTTCTGTAATTGGATGTTTGAATGTCGGCGACTTTCACTTTGGGTCTCCCGCCATGGAAGGTGTTTATGCAACAACTGATATATTGAGTCGTTCATACTTCGTGGTGTTGTGGCACCACGAGAGTAGAGAAAATCTCTCTCCGACGACGAATATCAGTGGGAGTTTCCCTGTACCTATCCCCGTGTATCCCCTTATGGAAAATGAAAGTGTTTCGTTGGCGATCACTCGTTGTTGCTACAGGGAAGTTAAGTGCCTTCTACTAAGAGGTGTTTATGAGTCAAGTGATCAAAAATGAATTGCTCGATGGTTGATTGTGCTGTGTGTGGGGCACAATCAACCAGAGACGGCTCATTATTTCAGAGAGAAACAGGTCAAATATAACTCGCCAATGTCTTGAGATCACTATACTTAAATAATTCCATACCATCGAACTTGGACAGAATATACATTTTTATATTTAAATATGTACTTAATGGCGACTGTCTGACGACGATCTTTAGATAGTCTGCATCCACTCATTTGTTTAACAAATAAACAAAGCTATTTATTTTAATGTAAATTCATTTGAACGGTCGACTTTCCAAATCAAATCATAAGCGGCTTCAGCGCTTGTGTAAACATTTCCTTGCTTAAACATATAAAATCGGTTTACAACAGTTAGGTTCAAATACATTTATCTCCTAGGATGGCATTAAACTTTAATACCAATGGTCTTGGAACCTTCATAGTTCAAACAATGTCACGACACACTGCGATAAGCTGGCGCTTGATTGATGCTCCTTTTGTCTCAAACCAACACCTTAAAAATACAAACAATGAACCTCCATTCCAAATAATAAATGATTTTAATGCTTGTGGTAAACAGAGTTTTTTACACTTCATGCCCAAATCAACAAAAAAATCCTTAAAATAATCCCTTCTAAGACGAACATATCTGAGCGTGCTTGTCTGCAAACAATACCCACGTGCTTTCTTCTCGATTACTCATCTCTGACCCGTGCTCGCCAACAAACAATACCCGTGATCTTCCTTTGTTCAAACAATGCATACCATCGTTTACAGATTTCGTTTTTACTCCAAACAATTCTCTGCTTGCTATCGAATGATAATGGTCGCGCGACTTTTTAGTTAACACTACTATTTATATATTTATTTACTTAATGAGGTACAAGGAGTTACAAGGACAAGAAGTACCTCAAAAGGCCTTGCGGCCCATATCGAGGAGTTACCAATGGTAAAGGGCGCCAGGGAAAAATTCCTACACATCGTCACAGCTTGCTTCTCGGACAGCCACCATAGAAGACAGTAACACACATCCTCAAATAGTGTGCAAGATTCGGTCTAACTTTTTCTTGAACTGATCCACAGAAGAACTGTTCACACCTTCTGAAGGTAACCTGGTTCCACGTGTCACAGATTTTATAGGTAAAGTAATTCCCACACACACTAGTCCTAAACCGTTTCAAATCCAACTTCCAACCATTGTTGCGAGTTGGGTTATCATTTAAACTAAACATGCTTCTAAAATCGACATTGTTGAACCCGCGTAAGAACTTGAAAACCTCGATCAGTTGACCGCGTAGCCTCCGAGTTTTCAGCGAAAACAAATTCAGGGCGCGTAAGCGTCGATTGTAGCCAATATGCTTAACGGAAGGGATTAACTTTGTGGCCCTCGCCTGCACTCGCTCCAGCCTCTCAATATAATTCCTGAGGGTGGGCGACCAGAACTGCACAGCATACTCCAGGTGCGGCCGAACCAGGGAATTGTACAGAGAGCACAATCTCCTTGGTCCGAAATCGAAATTGCCTCCTCATATAACCCAACAGCTTCTGGACTTTCTTTTCCACCTCTACGCACTATTTGGTAAACTTAAGTTCGCTGCTAATTAGCACACCCAAGTCCTTTTCCAAATCACTGGCCTCGATATTACTCCCCAACATGTAGTAGTCCGACTTGGGATTGGCGTAGCCAATGTGCATCACCTTACATTTATCAAAGTTAAACGGCATTTGACATTTTTCGGACCACTCTCCTATCGTACGTAGCTCCGCACGCAGTTGCTCGATCACCTCGGGCGTCCCAACATTGGCCCCAAGCTTGGTGTCATCAGCGAATTTGGCGATCTGACTGACGATGCCAGCGTCGATATCATTTATGTAAATGATAAACAACAGTGGCCCCAAAACGGAACCCTGAGGAACCCCGCTAGTGACCGAGGCCCACCAGAGCTACTCCCTTTATTACAACCCTGTATGTAGCCGGCGGTGCGGTACCTTTTCAAAGGCTTTCTGAAAGTCGAGATAAAGTATATCAATCGCCCTACTCTTATCGTACTCACTCAACATGACGTGGAAAAACTGGAGCAGGTTGCTGAGACACGACCTATGCCGTCCGAACCCATGTTAGGAATCCCCAAGCAGCTTGAAGGAATCCAAATGGTCAACGATCCAATCCGCTATTATCCCCTCTAATAATTTACCTACAACCGAAGTGAGACTAATGGGACGATAGTTCCCTGGACTTTCGTGATCCCCTTTCTTAAAGATAGGGGTCACGTTGGCTTCCCTCCAGTCACCAGGCACCTGGCCCATTTCCAACGATTTGTTGAAGACTGTAGCCAGGTGGGGAGCCACCTGGTCGCGAACTTTTTGCAACAATCTGGGGAGGAACTGGTCTGGCCCAGAAGCTTTAAACGCGCTCAGTTTATCTATTCCATCGGCAACGACTGCCACGATACACCGAACACTATCCAGGCCAGCACCTGCGTGCCTGACACTTGGCTAGGGGATGACGTGGGTGTCCTCCCTGCTTCTAGGACAAAATCCCCCCGTGGACAAAATCCCCTCGCGGACAAAATCCCCTCGCGGACACAACCCCCCGGACACAATCCCCCCGCGGACAAAATCCCCCTAAGGCTTTATTAAAAAAATAAGAATACGACTGACTTTATTAAAGTTTTAACAAAAATATCACGACTTAACCTAACCAATCGTCAAGGGCGTACAATTACCTAACCGGGCAAACAAATAAGAATACGACTGACTTTATTGAAGAAGAAAAATTAAAAACACAAAGTCAAACAAAATTCAAAATTTAAAAAGACAAATTAAAAGCAATTCCCTTAGAAAATCAAAAATAGACCTGTTGTTATAGTCTTGTACAATTTTCAAAATGCGAGAAGAAGAAGACTTATACTTCTTCCTTTGCGGTTCTGTCGGCAAGCCAGCGATAATTTGAGAAATAAATGCCTGTTGGTAGCTTATTTCTTGCCCTAAAACTTTTAAAAATTTCCATAGATGCAAAGCGTCTATGCCAGCCTTCGACAGAGTTATTTGTACGTGGAAGTTCTGTAATTGTTCTTGAGTACATATTCCAAATAGAAATGCTAAAAGTGGGTTCTCTTCGTCCTCGTCGGCATGGCCTTCCAATATAATTATCTTCAAAATAATCGAGAATTGGCAAACCTTCCACTGGTATAAAATCGTATAATTGTTCAAAAGCATCAACAACTTTTTCTGGAGGCACAAAAGCTAGAGCAGGTATCATTCGAATTTTTAAGGCAAAATCATTGTCATCTTGATATTTTTTCTGTAATCCGTGTTTCTGTAATCCGTTTCTGTAAGCCTCTTTTCTTATTCTTATTCTTATTCTTATTGTGTTTTTAATTTTTCTTCTTTAATAAAGTATCGTATTCTTCTTTTTTTAATAAAGCCTTAGGGGGATTTTGTCCGCGGGGGATTGTGTCCGGGGGGGGTTGTGTCCGGGGGGATTTTGTCCATGGGGGATTTTGTCCGCGAGGGGATTTTGTCCACGGGGGGATTTTGTCCTGATACCGTCCTCCCTAATGAACACTCCCGCAAAGTACTCATTCAGCACATTAGCGATGTCAGTATCGGAGGTACGCAGCGCGCAGCTGGGGTCCTTTAACGGGCCTATCATGCTTCTTATGGCCTTTCTACTATTAACATAACTGAAGTACTCCTTAGGGTTCCCTTTGCAGAGGCTTGCCACCCGGAGTTCTTCGTTACGTTTCGCTAGCCTAACCTTCGCTTTCACTTCCCTGCACAGGCGGACATACGCCTGTGTTCTCATGGGAACGATTGGCCTTCGCCCTCCTATACGCAGCTTTCCTATTTCGGATAGCCGAAGCGATATCAAGACTGAACCACTTAGGCTGCGTTGAAGCAGCGGGTGACCAGTTTTGAGGGTATGGCAGCAGACTGCAGCACCATAAACTCGTCCCGGAATGCACTCCACACTCCCTCAACATCGCCGCCGACCTCTAACCCCATCTCACCTACGCTATCCCGGAGGCCAACAAAGTCCGCCCGCCGTAGATCGAGCTTACTGCCTCTCGAGTTACTACGCTTCACCCGAGGGACGCAGACACGAAACCTAATCGGACCGTCATCACTCCCGCCCAACGATTCGTCAACGGTGAGGCCAGTGACGAGATTGTCTTCGGTCGTGACTACTAAAGTCTAGAACGCTTTCGCCTCGTGTAGGCTCATTGACCCACTGAGTCAGGAAGTTCTCATCAACAAGGTCAATAGCCTCCTCCTTTCGGCATCAGCAGTCCTGTCTTCCCAGTTTACGCCGCGACAGCTGAAATCTACTAAAACTACACACACCCTGTCCCCTAGCAGGCTACGGAGTTCGGTGTACAGGGCTGTATCCTCCTCGAGGAGGAGATGCGGAGGTCTGTACACCAAGATTAACCTATATTCGTCCCTCCCAGGTTCAGATCGACGCCAAGCAGCTCCCGTTCCGATCGGAACTAGCAGTCAACCGGATTCAACGTGTCCCTCACGTATATTAGTACCCCTCCCCCTCCCCACTGGTGCGGTCCTTGTGAAACATTCTATACCCCGGAATCTCGAACTCCCCAACGTAGTCCCTACGATCAGTATGAATCCAGGACTCGGTGATAGACGAGAGAGAGAGAAAAAAAAAAATTTGGACCTTATTTGTATCTTTCTTTAAGAAATAGAATTGAACAGTATATTTCAAGCCGATATATTTAAAATATCTTTTCTTCATTTTTGGAATATTACTTAAAATAAAATGATTATTTACTAGCTGGAAACCTGAGCCCCTATATCATATACACATACTGTATATTATATAAATTTCTTTTTTTAATTGAATCCAAAATAGTTTACAGAATCAGAGAAAAAGAATCGTTGTATATTACTGAATTCATCATAGCCGGCTCTTGTTACTGTGGGATCTGTAACCTGATTTTAAGGACACGCCCCTCCACATCAATTTTGGCATAAAAGGAGGCTCGTGCCTTCCAGCTCGCATAGTTTCAGCACGAGGCCTGATAGACAATAGAGCTTATCACTCTCCGTACGAAAAGTTATAAAATGGCAAACTTCAATACTGAAAACGGGTAAGTTTTTTTTTTTAATTTCATTTAATGTTTTTAAGTAATGTTCACTAAATTTTAAATGCAGTGAAGTGGTAATCAATGTTTAATTATTTTATTCAAAATATGAAATTTAATCAATAATTATTCTTTTTAGTGTTTTTGCAATATATATATATATATATATATATATATATATATATATATATATATATATATACACTTTGTTCAGTTTTTATGGTGAAATTACCAGTTTTAATTTTGGATTTTGGTGCAATTTGTACATAATGTCTATTCGCCTATTTTTTAAGAACCAATTCGAGATAATAGATCTTTGTACCGACAATGAAACCAATGGTTGTGAGACCGAACTTTCTAATTTCGAGATAGCAAATTCACCATCCCCCCCCGTTATATTCGACCATGAAATGTAAGTTTTTCCTTTTCCTATACAATTTTAATAATACTGTATTTGACGGTATTCAATTCCTTTAAAAATACTACATGCAACACTATTTTTCCTAACTATATTTTTCTTCTTTAATGCCGAAAGGAGGCTTTCACACATTTATTCGATGTCATTGCAGACGGTGGAGAAAGAATTCTGGATACGCATTTGGGTGATGATTTGATTGAAAATTAAGAAAATGGAGATGATATTAATGTGTAAGTATACTGTATGTCTCTTATCTGTTTCGGTGAATTTTTTGCATGACGAAAACCAATTTGAATAATTCATACTAGCCATAAAAATGTAATGTTATATATATACAGGGTGTCACGACGAAATGTTATAACTTCGGGAGCTTATAGCTGAGGTTATTCCCAGTCAAAAACTTCATATGAACATAGGGCCGATTCTTAAGGGTTATGGAGCTATGGATGTTTGAATGTTTAAAAATAAGAATAAGTGAACAAAGAGCTGCTAAAGTTTTTATTCATGAATTTACAATAACTGTTCGAAATGACTACCCTCGGCCTCAATACACATCGCGGCCCGTCTGTGAATCGCGCGTGTAGCTCGCATTAGTTCATTACGATTGTCCTTTATGAGGGCTGCAACATCCAAAATGCGACGGAGCAATGCATCTTGTGTTTCCACTTTTCTCTGGCACACCAGCTCTTTCATGCGCCCCCACATGTAAAAATCTGAGGGGTTAGATTCGGAGACCTGGGTGGCCAATTTTGTGTACCAGCACGACCGATCCATCGACCAGGGAAGCGATCATCGAGATGCGTTCTCACTGCACGGCTAAAGTTGGGAGGAGCTCAGTCATGTTGGAAGTATATACGCAATCGTGTTGCCAAAGGTACATCTTCTAACAGTGGAGGCAGTTCGTCTTGCAGAAATCGTAGATAAATGTCACCTGTAAGACCACCTTCGAAGATAAACGAACCAATCAGCTGACTGTAGAGAATACCACACCACGCATTTATACTGAACCGATGTTGAAAATTACTTTCCACAATGGCATGAGGATTCATTTCTGACCACACACGTGAATTGTGAGTTGTTGACACCGTCGCGGGTAAATTGAGCCTCATCACAGAACAAGACGTAGCGATGCAATTGTCGATCGGCATTGAGCCAATTACAAAATTCCAGCCGTGGGCACGATCCCCAGGTTGGAGGTGCTGAACACGCTGTACGTGGTATGAATACATGCCTTCTTCGTGTAACGTTCTACATACTCTCGTTTGAGGAACTCTAAGACGTGTGGAAATCCTTCGCGTACTAACATGAGGACTCCGCTGTACCATCTGAATAATGTTTTCTTGTTCAGCCACATCCTGTTGCACCGGACGCTCAGCTAAAACAGTAATGCTAGGAAATGAACCGCCTTCTCACAATCTCCGGAGAACGTTGCTAAACACTCGTCGATTTGGAAAACGTCGCTGGCAGCGACAGCAGCAGTAGTACAGTGTGTTTATAAAGTCCCTATCTATTTCAGTGAAAACGTAGCAAAAAGGGTAAAATTCAATAACAATATAATAGAAGGCATACATTTAATGATACTTAAGCATATGATTCTACATGAGCACCATCAATATCTCTACAGAGTTCGAATCTGTCAGCAGCATTGCGGAACACATTTTGGAGCATGACAGGGGTTATTTTTGTAACTGCTGTTACGATACGAGCACGTAAATCTTGCAGATCTGTAACCCTCGTTTGATAGACATTTGATTTGATAAACCCCCATGCAAAGAAATCCAAGGGCGTTAGGTCAGGAGATCGAGCCGCCCAGGGCCTGTTGCCTCCACGTCCGATCCACCGATTTGGAAATCGTTCATTTAGGTACTCCCGAACAATGTTTGCGTAATGACAAGGTGCCCCATCTTGTTGAAAGACGACGGTGTTTAAAATGCCATCTGAATGAAGCTGGGACATTTATGTGCTCGTATCGTAACAGCAGTTACAAAAATAACCCCTGTCATGCTCTAAAATGTGTTCCGCAATGCTGCTGACAGATTCGAACTCTGTAGAGATACTGATGGTGCTCATGTAAAATCATATGCTTAAGTATTCATTAAATGTATGCCTTCTATTATTATATTGTTATTGAATTTTACCCTTTTTGCTACGTTTTCACTGAAATAGATAGGGACTTTATAAACACCCTGTATTTCTATCGCAAAATACGTAAACATACACCATATCGGCATTTGAAAACGTAAAAGGCATAGTGAACGCACAAAGCATCAACTGCACGCTGTGAAACACACAACACTACTGCGTAGTTAGTTCGGTTCGGTAAGTAACTGTCAATTCAGTTCAAGGTCACGCATGCGCATGCTTCAAATTCAAACATCCATAGCTCCATAACCGTTAAGAATCGGACCTATGTTCATATAAAGTTTTTGACTGAGAATGAGCTCAGCTATAAGCTGCCGAAGTTATAACATTTCGTCGTGACTCGCCCTGTATATAACGTTTTCACTGCGTATATTGACACGCCATATGGCTAAAAAATGCGCATGTTTTGACTTCCTCCGGTTTTGACTGCATTTTATATATAACGATTCTATTCCTCTATTTTTTTCGGAACGAAATTGCGCTAATTGATTTTTGTAGTCCGTGCAGCGTGAAGGGTACGATAGTGTCAATGCCCGCGATGCCCAGCACTTTCAAATTTAAACGACCACCAAATGTAAGTTTTCCATCATTCTATACAACTTTAATAATATGTCTGTATGCAATTATTTTTGACGGAATACTCATCACATCGTTTAAATAAATTAATCTTATTTTGTACAACTTTTCGCTTTTGTTTACATCATTCAAAGAATACATAATATACACACACGCATATATAGACTATATATAGGGTGGCCCAAAAGAAGGTATACAGTTGATGATTTATTTAATGAAACTTTACACACGTGTTAATCACGCAGGTGTTCGAATTTAAACCCATCGCTGTTCACACATTCCTGGAATCTACCTGACACACTTCTGCAAACTTTTTGACACAAAACTTTGTTTATCAAGATCTGTAAACGCATCTGTGATGTAGCGTTTCAATTCGCCAACATTCCGCGGTTTCCTACTATAAACTTTATCCTTGAGTACTCCCCAAAAGTAAAAGTCCATAGGTGTAAAGTCCGGTGACCGTGGAGGCATTTCGATTGCGCCTCTGCGGCCTATCCATTTTTCTGGGAAATTTTCATCCAGATAATCACGGACTGCATAAACGAAGTTGGGTGGCGCACCATCTTGTTGAAAGTACAACAGAGAAAAATCTGGCCGCTGCTTTAACTCCGGAATAACGTAGTTCGTAAGGACCTCCAGGTATGCGTCGCCTGTGACTATTCTATCAAAGAAAACTGGACCTACGACACCAAAGCTTGCAATGGCACCCAAAATTGTGACACCTGGCTGGTGTTGAGCTGCTGTTCAAGTGTTACGCGTGTGTTCTCGGTAGTCCAGTAAACATAATTATGTCTGTTGACACGTCCTGACAATTTGAAGGTGGCTTCGTCAGACCATACAATTTGATCTACGATCGCGGGTTTTCCGAGAGTTCATCGAGCATAATCTCGCAAAACTGCAGCCGCTCGTCTGGATCATCCTCCAATAAACCATGGATCAACCTAGGGCGATAAGGTTTCAATCCCACAGACACCATAAGTCCATAAGTCGCTGCAGAGATGTTCGGGAGATGTTGAGTTCTCCCGATGCCCTCCTGGTAGACTTTTTAGGGCTTTGAACGAATGCTTCTGCTGCCAACTGTTTGTTCTCTTCTGTGTACACACTTCTGGGTCGACCAGATTCATGAGCATTTGTAATTGAGCCCGTGGCATCAAATTTATCGCGGCGGATGCGATAAATTGATAATTTGCTTGGAGCTGCGATCCCGATCGTTTCATTCCACTCCCTTCTTACAGCTTCAGCGTTTTCTGATTTCCAATAATGTTTCAGCACCCACTTCCGTTGGTCATTAGTCAGGTTACCAGTCCTCATCATCTACCATGAAAGGAAAATGAATTTTAAAAAAATCAACATACGAAAATGTATACCTACTTTTTGGCCACCCGTATATGTATTTAGTTGAGTAAGTTGAATATATTTCCGAACATTTTTTTATCGATTTCCATTTCCTGTTTTGCAGGATTCAACCCCGAGAGGCTAAGATAACTAACCTTTGCAGATCACTGAGTGGTGGGAGAAGGGAGCACGTAGCCGATCGGGAGTTTGACCACAACCGCGAGAATGAACTCGAGCATGTACGCTCAGCATATGACGTCTTAAGCTTCCGCAAAATCTAAGTTGTTACCTTTACATTTAAATGGTAAGTTTTTAAAATAAATTAAACGCCTTACATTTCAGCATGGACACGCGCACACATTTTAATCATATTACTTTTCATGAAAATTAAAACTCCCTACTGGACACCAGTATGCTGTACGATCAACTGATGGAAGAATATGAAGAAATGACGTCTCATAAAGCCACGCGTGTGTTTTGCGTTTTGAAGTGTATTTATTTATATATTGAAGCGAGCGTTTTGAGCATTTATTGTGAACTTGAATTTGGTATCCCATAGAACGTGTGTCAGAAATCCCTTTAAATTCTGCAGAAATACATTTTAAAAGAGTACATTAATAAATTTAAACATACAGCACAGGTTACATATATAAATTATAAGGCCCACAATTTTACAATTATATTTTAAAGGAATACAGCAATTATTATATACACATTTACAAGTTACATTTTTTTATGTAGTAAGGAGGGGGCCAAAGGTGAACGCCCGCAAAAGTTACCCTTCCAGAGAAGGAGAGAGCCAAAAAAAACGTCTCCACGGTTTAATGATGCAAATTTTTTTTTTTTTTTTTTTTTTTTTAGAAAATTTGAAAAGATTGTGTAGTGTGTAAGATGCATGTATGTGTAACGAGGAATAGAGGGAGAATTGTGTGTTTGAGAGCATGCTGAACTGTTCACAGGGTAGATGAAACACGGAAAAAGATCAGCTAAGGAGGACAGTGACAGGAGAAACAGAGTTCCAGCACTCCCTGTCTCCTGCCTAACGTTCCCCCCTGGAGTACTTCCTTGGTCGATTGGTGTCTATAATCTCCTCCTATTACATAAGAAATATAAATTCTCGTCCATTAATGTTACAGCATATGCAGATTTTTTAGCCATACATAGGGACAAATAATTTATTTGATTCGATACAAATTCATCATTTCGTTTCGAGTCACAGTTGTTAAAAATATCCAAAAAGCTCTCATAAGAAAGCCCTCTTGACATGTGAAGTTGAAATGGCAAACAATATTGTCCACATGCATTACTAAAAGCACTTTGGTGGTAGCATGAGTACTACAAAATGATCGAAATTTGTAATTGTTTTAAGAATTTGGCTATACTAGGGTCATGAAAAGGAGACCACCTAAGCAAATCGTAATAGTAATTCGCTCTCTAGTTCTATAATACACACCCACCCAGTGTATACCCAAGCCTTTCAACAAATCGGTGTTAAGTATAAATCCACCATGGTCCTTTTTCTTCTTAGATAGACTCAGCACGTCATCCTTAGAATTTTTTTTCGCATAAAGTAGTTCTTTTTCATAGTCTTTTCAATTAACAGCTCATCCATTATAAACCTATTAGAATCAATCTAAGTCTGTCAATTTCAACCAAGCCTTGCAATTTTAGGTAGAAAAGTAAGCTAATAAGGCTGATTAATGGTTCGCTAAACTCCAATTTCAAATCCAAATGTCCCTGCTTTTGAGGATTTAAGTGACTACACGCGTCCGGACAGTGATCAGCTGGAATGTTGAATGCATAAACATTAGCCCTCTTTAACTAGGTCGACATTGTTATACTATTCCTATATCGTTACAATCGTTTGTACCGAGAAATTGTGGAACGCACTCGAGCACGATAAAAATTCATCGTCTGAAGAGTTAGCCATTTCTAGTGCTCTACCGAAGCACCATTCACCATTAAGGTTATATTTTTCAAATTAAAGTTTGCAAACTGAATGAGGATTTGTTGTATTTACATGAAACAGTGGCATGGTTAATCATTGCTACAAGTATTCTTTGAGGCAGATTTCCTAATACAACGTTGTCAATCCGTTTTGTGGACAATCCAGACTTAAGAGTAAACATCTTCAACTGTATACGTTTTTATGGGATATGCTGTCGACTTTACCAAAGATCTCTCAATATCAATTTGTTTAGCAGAGGATAATTTCACACGTTGTACGTTGAGATAAGTCAATAATGTGGAGAACTACAGGTTTAGAAGCCTCTTCGCTATCTTCAGGCAGGTTTAAACATATATCGGGGGGCTATGCGAGTGATTTAATCTTCATCTCAACCTCATTCAGAAGGAGCTCATCTCCGAACAGGTAGTCTTTGTGCAGGCGTGGGTAACAATCATAAACTTTCTTTATAGATTTGTTAAATTAGCTTTTACAATTCCTTCCGCTCCAGGGGATAATATCCCGCGGCAAGAAAATGAGTTTCTTTAGTGTCTTTTGAGTAATTTAGAACATTTTCTAAGTAAACAAGGTGATGGTAATAATTGGACCCGGCTGAAACATTCACTTGATTTAAATATACGTCGCACTGACTAATCATCATGTGCAAAAAGTTATTTTCAGGGTAGATTGCATAATCATCCGTACGATCTGTACTATTAGAGTAAGCTATTCGTACTTTGGCATACACATACTTACCTTACAAAGGTTCCGCGCGATGATTCCTCATTTCGCGAAGGTCAAGCTTGTCGCCCCCTCCTCTATATATACTTTATATTACTGGGCTCATAAACGAACAATCCATCCCTAGGTATAATGAATTCTTTAGGGGCGGTCAACGAGCCAACTATATTGAGGGGATTAATCGTGACTTAATCGGAATCTTCGATAGATGTTTGCATAAGCTATCTCAAAGTGATAGCTCTGATTTACAGCATTCCTCGGTGCGTGCATGAATTAAGTGTATCATGTTGAACTGTTTGGAGTGATTACAGGGATCCATCCTACTTCTCACTACAGAACTACAATTATCTATGAGAGACAAATATGCAAGCTTGCCACTTATATCACTCAAAGAAGTAAAAAAGTAGGCTTCATACCTTTAGAGCACTTCTTTGATTTTTTAGAATTCTTTCTTTTGCGTTTAATGCCTCGAGATGACACCCTTATTATTATTATTCTTCTTTGCTCAACGTCTCATTCTCCTTTTCAGTATATTATGCAATTTACAGCGCATTTTCCTTTAGATCACTTTTTATAATCATAAAAAATCTCATCACGCGTACGACGAATGTCTTTTTAAAGCTTCTTTAGGCTTGGATCCAGCCATCATACCTTCTTCCACCATGTGTTAAGTCCTGATTGTAGAACCTTCCTTCCGAGATATTTGCTACCACTCTTTAGTAACGGAACAGCCGTTCGTAATATAGATGAAACATCGAACTGAGTCCATTACCGCGTTGGTATCTCATACCACGGTACACGACTAAGGGCTTTTGCATCATACTATAACAAGCCGAAAGTGTAGTTTCACTGTTAAGCTTTTGTAGCCGAATGGATAGTTTTGGCTTACAACCGTTCTTATATGTACCACAATATTGTTTAGTAGGTTAGAAACAACTTTAACATAATGGAGATTATTATACATTCTGTTCAAATTTTCTCCACCATGAATGGGTATATGCACAATGCGTAGCAGACGCACGTTACTGTCCCCCACAAACTGATGCTCCACGATTTTACTGTAAATATAAGACACAGGAGGTCTGTCCAGCAGGCTTTCCAATTTTAGATATAGTAATAAACTAGTTTCATCATTCGGTAACTTGTGAAAACTATCTCTTTGGAATGCAAAATTATATTTTTCATCAGGCAGAATCTTGAACACTTTCTTGTTCTTAATATTTCTTTTCGTGTCTGCTCTTAACAATAAAGCATGTTCCTTTCCATCAATCCATGCAACGCGTATAATTCTGAAAAGTGGGTCTTTTGTAAGATTAGATCTTTTCAAGCTCTTAATTAAATCTCTCAATATTATCTGTGATATCATAATGAGCAGAGTTTAGTGTTATTTCGGTGCTGTAGTTCTTTACACCACCGCTCCGCGCTGTACGCATGGTTTTATCCTGTCACACCCGCTTTCTCAACTTCATCGCGTTTTCTAAGTACACTTAAAACAACTTGTCTCTTCACAGTGCTTAAAAGTTTGACATGGAGTTGAAATTCGCACAAACCCACCTCGTATGACTCACGTTCCAAATCAATAGGTCTATGCAGATCTGTTGTGAAGTTGGCCAGAGTATTGTCGGGGTACGTCACCATCGAGGCTGAGGACGGCAGTGTGACGTAGAATTCGTCGGAAGGCATGTTGCATACTATTAGAGTCTCATTAATGCACTAGCTTTTATATAGGAGTTAAAACTCTCTGGGTAACCAAGCCATTTTACCAAGTACATTTTTCATTTCTCCAAACCTTTGCTTCCTAAAATTTTCTCAATTTTAAACGTTTTTTTCCCTGAATTGAACGCTACTCTCTGAAGTTCCTCACCATAGGACCCTTCCTCAATTTTTTTTCCCACCATTTGGGTCTTCCACCTCTCCTTTAGGCTTGATGAGCCAAACTTTAAAAAATTCCTGTGTCCATCTTTGCTCAGAACCTTTCTTGAACTTTCCTCCTGGTCATGAAATATGTACATAATCAATGCAAAAAACTTCACTTTTTTCTACGTGAAGGTCAAAATATGAAAATAAAAACCCACTCTAATAGACAGAGTTTATTTCCACAACAGTTTCGACGCCCACTGGCATCCTCCTCGGGTGGATACAGAAAAACGAATGAACCAAAACAAGAGGGAAAAACAGTCCAGGGACCGACCGTTAAGAAATTCGCACCTAGGTTAGATCCCATTCTCCCGACACCGAAAGGGCATTTTCATTAAGTACATTAAATTTGTGCGAATGTACTTAATGAAAATGCCCTTCCGGTGTCGGGAGAATGGGATCTAACCTAGGTGCGAATTTCTTAACGGTCGGTCCCTGGACTGTTTTTCCCTCTTGTTTTGGTTCATTCGTTTTTCTGTATTCACCCGAGGAGGATGCCAGTGGGCGTCGAAACTGTTGTGGAAATAAACTCTGTCTATTAGAGTGGGTTTTTATTTTCATATGTACATAATCGCCCGTTTTAAAACGTTCTACCAAGAATGACGTTCTGGTCCTATTTTTTCCGGTTTTGTATACGTTCCCCTTTTAAAAACTTTATTAGGAGTTTTCACAATCATTAGATGATAAGATTCATTGCAGAATGATACCGACTCAGAATTTCTATATAGCTGCAAGTATTTTTGTACATGAAGTAATGATGTATGCGTTCTTTCCTTGATGATTCATTGCACCTCTTTGGCTAAAGACGCTTTATGCATCGAGTTGTTGATATAATAACTACTGTTAAATTCCGCCAACATGTTTGAAAAGAACGACCTATAAACTCTCTCCCTAAATCTGTACAGAAATAGGCTGGGATTCTATTTTTCTCTAACATCGAAGACTTTGTAGCTTCAGCAACAGCGTTTGGCTTTTTATTTTTAAGAGGTACAAGCCATAAGTATCTGGAGAAGACATCCATTATAAACAGAATATATTGTAGCCATCATTACACGTCGAGTACCTTTGCATATCAGTCAAATCCGCCTGCTATACAGTGTCCAGCGATGGTGCTTTTGTTTTAGCAGTTCTAAAACTAAATGACTTGTAAAAACTTACTGTCGATATCAGATGTGGAAAGTTGCTAATAATAGAAACTATACTTCGTCCGTTCATAGGGCCATTACCCCCCATCAGACCAACCATACTCATAATACAAGGCTTCCCAATGATTTCATACATAAACCAAATTATTCAATGCGAATTGCAGGAAATGCTCTCTCCTACAAAGGGGCAGATATCTGGAACGCTATACCTATTAATGTCAGACAAGCACCACCATTAATTTCGTATTGGAAATTACGAAAAAAACACTCTATTTAACCCTTATTAATATATATTTACTTTATGAGAGTTTGAACGACGGTTCAGGATCGACCTGCGACCTGTATAATAACTGTATATATATATATATATATATATATTAGTGATGTAGCGGATGTCATTTTTTTCACATCCGCGGATGCGGATGAGGATGTTTGATTTAAACATCCGCGGATGCGGATGTCTACATTTTCGTTATTTTTTAGGATATATTCGAGATTTGTTGTGTTTAACGTATATAATAAGTTATTATATAGAGAGAGAGCTGTAGCTATAATGTAGTATAATTGATTAATTGTACAATAATTGCTGTACTTTTCTCTGAACATATAAAATAATATCAAGCATCTAACTAATATAGAAATCAATCAGTGAATTCGTCTGCAAATAAATTCGTTATAGTTTGTTGAGTTTCAGCCACAATTAGAAACCATAATTGTGTTACCAGGATGCGGGACGTGAACGCAACTCAAATGCACCCCACCGACCTCTTTCCCCAACCTCCTCCACCCTTATAGAAAGAGATCTTTAATTAGCTTGATAACTATTTATATTAAGTTTAAAGTTTTATTAGGCATATTTATAAATGAGTAATTAAAATAAAGTAAACTAAGATGTTCATCGTTTAATGTTCAAACTTAATTTTAGGAAGGTTATGCTTAAGGAACATTAATTTTTCTGCCTTTTCTGCTGCCAGTCTGTTTCTCTTTTCATCATATATTAATCCAGCACTGCTAAATAATCTCTCCCTTGGTACGTTTGTTGGAGGACAGGCTAAATGTTTCCTCGCAAGTTTACTCAAGTATGGATAGATATTCTGCGTATTTTTCCACCAACTAATAGGATTGTCACATGCAGCCAGGCGTTTTTCTTGGTGATAGCTCTCGATCATTTTTACTACATCTTTTGACATCGCGTAGGTCTCGTCATTGCTGCTTGACTCAAGAAACTGAGAGACAGATTCTGTGATAGATTTGCTCGTTGAAGGTGTTGGTTCTGTCACTGAAACTTTTATTCTTTTGGTGGGTGGCGAAGCGACAGATTCAAGAGATTGAAGCTCTTCAACTGCTTTGCCAAGTGATGATTTAACTCGTTCTAATGTACTAGGTGAAAATAACAGCTTTGTAACGTGGATCTAAGTAGGTTGCAAGAGAGTAACCTCATACAAGAACAGCCTCTCGTCTTGTCGCTTGCATCACTTTTGCGCACAATGAACTAGTTATTTTAATATAGTAGAATTTGATAATTTCCGCTTATTAATGACGTTTTATCTCAACGGTCCACATCCGCACGACATCCGCAGTCCAAAGTGCGGATGCGGATGCGAGAAAATGTGCGGATGTTCCGCGGATGCGGATGCGGATGTGACCTACATCACTAATATATATATATATATATATATATATATATATATATATATATATATATATATATATATATATATATATTACGAAATTACGAAAATTACGAAAAAAACACTTTATTAACCCTTATTAATATATATTTACTTTATGTGAGTTTGAACGACGGTTCAGGATCGACCTGCGACCTGTATAATAACTGTGTATATATATATATAATATATATATATATTGCAGCTTGTAAATATTAATAAACAAAGAAAATCACTTATTACAGTATATATGCAAAATTCACAATCTTAAATTGGGTGCAGTCACAAGTTATATAAATTATATGTTAAAAGTTTCCATTATATTACGCCATAGTTATATAATGTGCCTCATTTATCTGTATTTTTATAACTAAGATCGTATCATCATTTCTAATTTGTAATAACAGAAATTACTTATTTTGATATTTCAACATGTTCTGTTTACCATATTGTTTACCAATTTTCTATTATTTCTATTATCATTATATTGTTTACCACTTCCTTTTCTATTATTTCGAAAATTATTTCAATTTTCATTTGTAATGACAGTTAACTCAGTGCAACTATTTTATTTTTTACTAATTCTATTTATATTTCTTATTATCCTTAGTAAAAATAGGAATGAATCTCAAAGATTTTTGCTGAAAAGCTGCCATGCTTCCCAATGGTATATTCAGATAAGAATATTGTAATTAACCTTTAAGGACTGAAGATGCCAATTGCTAACGTTTCAAATACACGTATTCATAACTTAACCCTACAAAAAATTCAGGGCTTAAAGGGTTAAACTACTTATCACTAAAAATACAAAATTAAACGTTAATGCCAACACTGTGTAAACCTATATGGATGTGATGTATACATATCTTATGTAATGTGTTCTTTCTGAATAAAGATTATTATCATTATTATTATTATTATTATTGAACCACCTTCGCACAGGTTTATGTGCAATACATTAACTATTCTGTTCATGCAAAAAATTCTCAACGTCTTTTTCCTTTGCCCCATTAGTATAGGCACCTCTGTAGAGCCTCTCAAGCCCACCGTAAGAAGCGGGGTTAACATATCGTAATAGCGCTTCTCTAATACGTCAACCATTTACGTATTTCAGAAGTACGTGGATAGGTTCGAGTGTTGACAGTCTTCTCTTTTTCAAAGGTCCTAATCCGGGCGCAACTGTTGGAGGGGTACTCTGGTGTGGTGTTTGAGTTGGTTGCTCCAGAACTTTTATGCTGTTTTGGTTACCAGTCAATGTTTTTTGAATGTTCATTTGCTGTAATCTTGTTTTAATATGACCCCAACCTGGTGGGGCGGTCTCCCACTTTCTCATCAAATCATGGATGATGTCAATTGTATAATTAGATCACTACTCAATAGATTTTAAACCTTTATTCCTCAATGTATTAGGAAGACTATTTTTTAACACTTGTTCGAGATGCTGGGAGTTCCCCCTACTCTCTTGGTTCGTCTCTAATTTCAGTACGTTCAGTATCGTCATTGTTGATAACTACGAGTAACCCCATACGTTTCTTATAAGCTTCGTACTCTTGAAGAAATTTCTGAAGAGCTTCTTCACATAAAATTCTTTTCTCATCAAGATGTAATTGTTTATTTAGTATATCCAGCAACTCTCTCTTCATCCTTTTATGCCTGTTTTTTTACTGTGATCTATAGATGTTTCTTGATTCTTTGCACTTTGTAGTGAAGCATACACTTTGTAAAGTAGCACTACAACCTTTTTCATTGTATAAAACTAGATAATAAAGGGGCTAAAACTGAAAATAGGACAGGCAGGAATGATCTACCTTTTTGTACAAGGCGTCTTTTCTTTAACACACCTTGTCTTTTACGAGCAAGTGTTTGTAATATCTTCTTGTAACGACGTAAACAACCCTCCTGCGTCGCGGTCATTGGAACGTTACATTTTATGACATTGACAGACTTCACAGATACAATTTAAAAAGTCAGGGTCAATATTTTTTACAAATAGTCGTTGGAGAGTACGAGGTAGCCGCGGGAACGTTCCTATAAATTAAAGATATTTCTTTACACGTTTCGTCATTTTGGTGTATATATATATATATGTTGTTTCAACCTCGTTGGAAAATATGTCCGTTTTTAGAAGTACCCTAAAAAGTGTTATGCGGGTGAAGTTCAAAGCAAATACCCGTATCACCGATTCGTTGCTTCTTTATAAACAGAAAAACGCCTTACGTTGGCTCTGAAACATTTGACCGGCTTATATACCAATTTGCGATACATCCCAATGTTGTGCGAATAATACGAGATACTGCGTGTTTGAAGAAACATTCTACATGAACTTGTTTTTGAAAAATAGATTTTGGTTGATAAAGAATATGCTTATGTTAAGATGGTGGGAGAATACTGTAAACGTCTCAGCAATCCTTTTATTCATTTCTAACACAATATCATCAATCACAATCACTGTATGTTTATCACTCTTTAATGACCAACGTCATAAATCCATTTATGGAATAATACAACATATTTGTAATCGTCAAAAATAGGCCGGTAGGCTGAATAGCACCATATAACGATGTGTACAGGTTCTGAGAACAAAGCGTCTTTATCTTTAATAACTTTAAGCATAAACACAGTTTTCCCACACCCCGTGCGTCCACTTACAGTACATGTTGATGGACTTGTGAACTTGAATTTTTCTAGAAACTCCATCTTTTGCGTGACACGCTCTTAAGCGAAGCTTTTACCAAATATAATTTTTTTTTAAATCATTCCTTATATTCACTAAGTTTCTCTCATTCTTCTTTTTCCAGGATGATGAATGGTATCTCCTACCAACAGCTACTTGTAGGGCCTGATGAAGTGCTAGAAGGTTCTCGAAATGTCTCTCAGAAACCTTCAACTTCTTCGGTTGATGATGGAAGACAGTGTGTCGACCCCGTTCCGGAAACTTCCGGCTCTGCTTTTGGAAGACCCACTCAAGGATCCAACCAAGAACCATCAACCTCCGCGGGTGTTAAGTGACCGTTGGTGGAGGAGGATTCTGAAAAGCCCTCATTAGGTATGCCCTCAAACCGAACAGGACTATAATTTGCGCAGCTCTGGGGACACAATGTCACCACCAACATCACTTCGGAAGATTTATCTCGTTCCGCGTCACCACAACCCTCCACATCCTTCGCACCGCCCCAAGCCCAGCTTTTTTTCCATCTTCCTCTTCTCCTGATCCATTCTTCAGATGGGGGCATATCAATTAAACTGCTACTCAATGTAAGCAATACCCCCATGTTGCTTAAGAACAAATATAGAGTCACGGTTAATCAAAGGGTTGCTTATGCTAACGGGTTCGAACAAGGACTTCAAATGTAGTTCGTAGCATTGTGGCATACGTCCTTCATCGTCATGGTCGTCATTATAATTTGTGTAAGGGATGTCTTCAGTTTACAAACGGTTTGCTAAAATTTTGTAAGGACTGTCATATAGTGTGTGCTCAATGTAAAAGTTCTAGTTGTGAAAGTCGTGTGGTAGAAGCTGAGAAGAGGGATTGTAACGTTTGTAGACGTATGTTTTTCAGAAATGATTGTTTTGATTTTCATCCGTTGAATGGTACGTGTAGATAAAGATTTTTGAATGTGGCATGTTTCATACGATGGACAGTTGGGATCATTTCACCCATAAATGTGATGAAATTCAGTCTACATGTCATGAGAAATATAAGACGGATGGGGTAAAGTATGTTTGTTATATGAAAGACACCAAGCCAAAACATAAATCGTGTATTATTGGATACCATGACAGAGACCTCGAACCCAGAGACGAAACGTTATCCCGCATGTATGAATGTTGAGTGTGATGAATGTCGCAATTGTGGTAAACAAAAATATTTTTAAGATGAGTGCGACAGATTCATCCGTGGAGTTATTTGTGGACTATGAAGTCAAGTTAGCCAATTAATTCCCAAAAATGAATATGTATATTCTAGCGCATAATGCGGCAAATTTTGATGCGCAGTTTCTTCATAAGGAGCTCCTTGAACGTGAGTCATCGGAAACATTTAGGGGTAATGCTTTGGAAAGAGGAAATAGACTTATACGTATAAGGTATAATGTACAGTTCAAAGACATTACTATTCATATCCTGTAAGTTAGGTAAGCTGCCCAAGGTGATGGGGTAAATGCTGAGGTTTCAAAAGGTAATTTTCCTTCCACTTTCCTCACGCGCGACACTTTAAATTACGTTGGATTGCCACCCCCCCTAACACTACTTTAACTACGACAGTATGAGTGCAATTGAACGACGCGTGTGTATATATATATTGGTGCAATTTATATTCACCTAAATGTAAAATAGAATTGAATATGGTTAAGTTTGTTTAATATCTGAAGTTGGTGCATTTGCCTTAAAAGAGGATCAATTTTCAGGGCTGGCAAGATAAGAAAGGTACTTAATTTGTATAGGTAGTGGATTTGTTACAGGAATTATTATGTATTTACGAAGAAAGAGAAATTATATTCGCACTTCCACAAATGTAAATCATTTATTCCAAGTGAAAAACATTCTTTATTGACTTAAGCGTGGAATAGGTCACATCAACTGAGAGGAAAGACTGAGTAAGTAAACAGCAGTATTAACTCCAAAATCGCGCGACCATTATCATTCGATGGCAAGCAGAGAATTGTTTGGAGGAAAGAAGAAATCTGTGAACGATGGTGTACATTATGTTTGAACAAAGGATGGTTACGGGTATTGTTTGTTGGCGAGCACGGGTCAGAGATGAATAATTCGTGATCGAGAGGAAAGCACGGGGTATTGTTTGCAGACAAGCGCGTTCAGATATGTTCGTCTAAGGAGGGATTATTGTAAATAGTTTTTTGTTGATTTAGGCATGAAGTGTGAAAAACATGTGGAAAAACATTAAATTCGCTTATTATTTGGAATGGAGGTTCATTGTTCATATTTCTAACGGGTGGGCTTGAGACAAAAGGAGCATCAATCAAGCGCCAGCTTATCGCACTGTGTCGTGATATTATTGTTTGAATTATGAAGGTTCCAAGACCATTGGTATTAAAGTTTAATGCCATCCTCGGAGATAAATGTATGTGAACCGAACTGTTGTAAACCGATTTTATATTTAAGCAAGGAATTGTTTACACAAGCGCTGAAGTCGCTTCTGATTTGATTTGGAAAGTCGACCATTCAAATGAATTTACATTAAAATAAATAGCTTTGTTTATTTGTTAAACAAATGAGTGGATACGGACTATCCAATGATATTATATTGTCAGTCGTTGCTGTCAGACAGACGCCAATAAATACATATTTAAATATAAAAATGTACATTCTGTCCAAATTCGATGGCATGGATTTATTTGGGTATAAGGATCTCAAACCACTGACGAAATATATTTGAGCTCTCCCTCCCTCCCTGGGAGGGGGAGAGATAGATTCACTTTGAAAAAGTACATATAATGACGTCACACGTATTTATCTGCATATATGCACTAGGCACAACAAGAACAATAATAACGAGGAATGCTGATTGGTTAAGCCACGCTCACATTTTTTATTTTTTATTTATTTAATTTTAATTTCAGTGTATTTTGGTGGCTGCAAGAGTTCATAGAATGACGTCACATGTACAGAATGGTCCAAAAGACTATCTATTTTGCTGAAATAATAGTACTTTAGGATAAAAATGTAGTAATATAATTAGATGTATATTCATTTATCAAGTTTAGGTCTAAGGTTCGACGTGAGCAACATCACTGTTTCTGCAAATCTTAACTCTGTCCACTGCATTGCGGAACACATTCTCAAGAATTTCTGGGGTTATTTTAGCTAGCGACTGCCACGACAATGCGGGTCCGCAGATCATGCAGGTCTGTAACTCTTGTTTTGTAAACCTCATACTTTATAAAGAACAACGCAAAGAAGTCTGATGGTGTTAAATCCGGAGATCGTACTGCCCAAATCGCTGTACTGGACGTGGTGGAAACAGGCCCTGGGCAGAACAAACTCCGGATTTAAAACCATTAGAATTCTTTGCGGTTCTTTATAAAGTTTGAGGTTTACAAAACAAGAGTTCAGAGCTGCAGGATCTGCGGCCATCCATGCCTCAATGCCTCATCCATGCGGCTATCATACCAAAAGACATTCAATTGGCAAGAATAATTTGAGGGAAACCTTGTGTTTACACAATGAAACCTTTGTCCACACTTATGAATCATATTGTTCACGCAGCTGTGCTTAAAATTTTATTCGTTTGCTCCCCCTCCCACACTAACCCTTTATTTCTATGCGTACATACTACTGACATAATGACCTTCAGATGCTCAGTAGAGGGAGCTCATTTTCTCTAACAAAGATTTCTTTGCAATAAAGGATAAAACTAATCGAACGCTACATAATCTGGGCCAAGAGAACGGTCTCCCATCCAACTAGTACCCAGACTGAATGTCGCTTAACTTCGCTGATCGGCGGGAAGCGGTGTTACGACACTGGTCACGACGTCGCCCAGGAGGTTGGGGTTCGCTGATTTATCTATTCCTGTCAACATACTGCATGCACAAACCAAACCCTTTTACCTCAATCTGAGCTTGAGTGTGATCAATATTTGTCTGGGTCGTCAACGTGGAAATTCGTACGAGTTCTTAGTGCACCTTCGCAGCGACAAACATAACCGCAGTGGTCGTCCCAAACGACGTATATTAGTAAACATTCCGAAGAAAAGAACAAGCCACAACAATAAATGAAGTCAATACATGAGGATAAGATAATTATAAGCGAATATACTATAAAATAACTGCGAGCGGGGTTCTACACAGTAACCGACAACCATAGATAAAATGAATATGTTGGGATTGAAAAATTTGGGATTTATTAATAATATAAAATATAGTAAATTTAGGTTAAGTTATAAATTCAGAATAGGCCTCAGGTAAATCCCAGAAAAAACTACGAGACTGCCTGAATGAAAACATCCAAACAGGTCTGAACTTGTTTATACGGAAACATGCGACGTTGTTCTGTTCAACCAGTGATGTGCGGGAATACCAGTCACGTGATGCCACACATATTTTCAACAAATCATGTATTCGTAAATAATCTTCGTGTTCAAATAGTGTTTGAAATATATAATTAAATAAATAATTTAATAATGTCAAATAGGTTACATAAGTTAATTAATTAATATAAAAAAGTTAGGGATTTGTAAAACTCATGATATACTCAACGTTGTTTGTAAGTTCCAGGATCAAGTGGAAAAAAGAATAAAGGTCTTTCCCAGTGCGATAAAAATAAATATTTGAGGCAAAAGGATAAAAGAGTGCAGCGCAAATCAAGAAGTCAGTGGAGAACAGTTTGTCATAGAGACAGGGTCGTACACAGTCAATCAGAAGATCATATTTTTCCTTCCTTGTCATTTTTATTTTAATATCTCTTTCCATCCCGTGGGAAATGGAGCTTACTTTCAAAGGCCGGTAAAGTTAATTTGATTCCTTCCTAGGGGTTGCAAAAGGAGTTCTTTTCGACCCTACTCCCAAGCCAGGTCTATTCTTGTTCCGTTTTAGGCCATCCTTTCCATTTCCTTCGGCCTATTTCAATTCCAATCAAGACCTATTCCCTTTATTAATTACATAATGTAAACGTAAGTTAGTTCATTCTGTAAACAAACATGATATTAAAATATTAAAACTATGTCGTGTTTTATAAAAAAAACAGGTGAAGCTATATTTTAAAATGTTACGATAATCAGTGTCACTTAGCCGAGGTTGGTGTGAGTACAAATGGTTTAAAAAACATTATCGTGTCCGCGCTACCAGACGTGCATTAATATTACTTCACAACCCACCACCCACGAATGGTTTACTAAAAGATTAACAACATTCGCGGTAACCACCGGGAAGGACGTCACCCCGAGAGAAACCCCGCACTAGGCAAATACACACTCATTAAATAATGAATCTATCCAGATTCCATTAAAAAAAAAAAAACACGAAAATGACGTTGGTATGAAATCAAATTAGGATTAATCTGAAAAAAAATATAGGATTAATTTCTTATCACTCCAATTAAATAAGAAAGACCACAAGTTAATTAGTGACATTCTTTTTTTTAACTTCTGAAATTCCGTCTTTCTGAAAAAAAAATTGAATACAAAATTCAAATTTTCATTATAATAATTAAGTAGACATTTTATAATAGTCTCCACTCAAAAAAATATATTAGAAAAAGTGAATTAGAAAATCAGTATCTATTTTCCCATTTTTAAAAATTCAGTTTGGTATAAAATTTATATATAGATATACTTTAGTAACTTTAGTTTTGCTTCCCCGAATTGTTCATTCTGATAAAAGTCAAGTTTCTTGCCTTACTATAGACCTGCAGCTTAACGTGGAATCCGAACTACGACTCAAGACAGGTGGTCAGAAATTACAAAGTCCTCGCCTGGACTCAATCTCACTACCAGAGCCCAGCGTACCAATTTATCTATCAATCAATTTTTTGTATGGAAGGATGAACAGCTGGGTGAGCTGAGCGCCGCTTGCCATCGACGGGAATCGGACCCGGGGACAGTGGATTCGTAGTCAGCAATGCTAACCACGACACCATCAAGGCTCATCACCACCGAGGCACACAAATACAAAATCAATCTACAATTATTGCAGTTCTCTATAATAAAAATAATTGGAGGGTTAACTGAAATATTTCTGCTAAAGCCTATAATGAAATGAGCTCTTCTCTGAAGCTCACTTCAAACGAAATTTCTAGGCTTCCTGGATGGTGTAGTACAGTGTTTCTCAGCCGGATTTGGTCCACGACCCCCGAATCAGGGTCTTAGATCGGCGCGACCACTTACCATCCTACACTCTACAGGGGTAAACAAACTACGACCCGGGGGTCGCGACCCACCGTTTGAGAAACACTGGTGTAGTGGTATCACCTCAGTAGTTTAGGCTTTCGTGTTTGTAACTTGTTAATACATCTTTCATCAGCCAATTTGCATTTCATTTAACGGCAAATTAAATGAATGTAGATTTTTAAAATGTTTTTCACTGTAATTATTTGTTAAAAAAAGAATTGTCAGTAAGTGAATGATGAAATAAATATTTAAGTCACATAATGAAATAGTTTAATTTTAAATCTGGCCCTAAAGGAAAGGAAATAATGAACTAACGGACGATCTAAAAGAAATATCTGAAACATTGAGAGCCCAGTATGAATCAGTCTTCAGTATCCCAAAAAGTGACAAAGCAATATCGGACAGAGATGCAGTATTTGAAGAGAAATTGCAAGGAGATTGTATAACAGACTTCGATTTTACCCGACATGATGTAGCGAGAGCTATAGGACAAATGAAATCACATTCAGCTGCAGGTCCGAACAAATGGAACGCATTATTGATTAAAAACTGTAAAAATGAAATAGCTACACCCTTATACTGGATATGGAGAAGATCCCTACACACTGGGGGAAATACCGAGCATCTCGAAAAGAGTAAACATTGTCCCTATATATAAAGGAACGGATAGATCTCGAGCAAAAAACTAGAGACTAGTGTTATTGACGATCCACCTCACCAAAGTATTTGAAAAAATAGTTAGAGAGAAAATCTATGACTTCTTGGAGATACTGGAAAGATACAACGAAAATCAGCATGGATTCCGATCAGGAAGATCATACCTATCACAACTTATAGAGCACTATAACAATATCCTAGATCCACTGGAAGGCAATGAAAACTACAATGTCATATATACGGATTTTGCTAAAGCTTTCGACAAATGTGATTATGGTACTGTATAAAAGTACACAAAATGAAACATATGGGAATAACAGGCAAAGTGGGAAAATGGATCTACAACTTCCTCAGAGAACGTCTACAGGTCGTCAAAATTCAAAGTATATCATCATCAGAATCGGAAGTACGCAGCTCAGTACCACAAGGTACAGTACTGGCCCCACTCCTGTTCATTATCATGCTAACAGACATAGACAGTGGAGTAAACAGCAAAAGAACAGTAACATCCTTTACAGACGATACAAAGATCAGCAAAAAGTGAACGATGAAGAAGAGGTGGAGGCCTTGCAGAGGGACACGAACAGAATATGCAAATGGTCAGAAGACAACACATGACATTTAACACTGAGAAATTTCAGCTCTTGAGATATGATAGAAATGAGGAACTTAGACTGCATATTATACTCCAGATAGACAGGAAATTCAGAGAATCACGAAAGCGATCGATTTGGGGTTAGTAATGATCGATGATGCGAAATTCGAAACACAAAATCAGATAGCGATAAACAAAGCAAAATGAGTCGCGGGACAGGTACTAAGAACGTTCAAAAGAAGGGCAAGACAGTAATGATTCCTGCTGAAAAAGCTGATCATACCAAAACTTGAATACTGCTCAGTCTTGACGTCCCCATATAAAAAGGAAGAAACTAATAAACTAGAAGAAACTCAGAGATATTTCACAGCTAAGATTAACAGCTGCAAAGAACTCAACTACTGGGAAAGACTACGTAAACTAAATCTGTACTCCCTGGAAAGAAGAGAGAGGTACACCATAATTTACATATGGAAAATGATCGAAAACCTGGTACCAAACCTCAAACTAAACCCAATTACCACACAAACAACGCTGGAAAATAGGAAAGGCAGAATGTGTAGTGTTCCCAAATTAAAGGCCCGACAAGGGACATCTTCAACATTGAAGGAAAATAGCTTGGTTGTCAGGGGGTCAAGACTTTTTAATCACCTTCAAAAGGACCTCAGAAACGTTACAGGGGTCAAAGGTGACGTCTTCAAAAGAAGACTAGCTGCCTGGCTCAGAACGGTACCAGATGAGACGGGTGTACCTGGCTATGTGCGGTGGAGAGCGCAAGAGAGCAACTCGCTCCTCCACCAAGCCAGGCCAAGAGGCGGGGCCACCAGCTCGACCTTCTTGTGAAGAGGGACAACACACGGAACTTCAATGAGATTAATGGTGTGTGTGTGTGTGTGTGTGTGTGTGTATTGCTCAATTGTATAGGTTATTAATTTGGAAATATACTGCGGTAATTTAAATAATTAATTAGTATTTTGGGTCATCATTGATTTATATCAACAATCAAGGAAAGGAAAAACTGCGTGTTTTTTCCTTTTAATCAACAAACTTATATTGCAATGATCGATAAAGTATGGTACATAACATAATAATGCAAATGATTATAAATAAATCAATGTTAGTTACATAATGCTTAATATGTATGAATTAATTGGTAATATGAATGCACAATGTCAAATACAACAATTGATTGTTTATTTAAATTGGTAGCTCCATGAACGACACACAATACAAGCTGTATGTGCAGACGCCCAAAAAACCCGGATTGTTTAGAAGTGAGCGAAAGATTCTTTATAATGGTACTTTTTGGATGGGACTGAGCGAGGGCGGGCCTATACGCGAACGTGAGCTCCAAACAACGATTGGAGGAAAACTTTCTTTGAAAGAAGCGAAGAATTGTATGGTAATAACCGAGAGATACTTTCCACAGTACCACTGATCGAAGACTGGCGTAAAATTTCAACTATTAAATCTCGCGA
The DNA here is from genome assembly GCA_023014485.1 of Bathynomus jamesi. Taxonomy (NCBI): domain Eukaryota; kingdom Metazoa; phylum Arthropoda; class Malacostraca; order Isopoda; family Cirolanidae; genus Bathynomus; species Bathynomus jamesi. Next base: position 36,770 of record JAJOZX010019536.1, read on the forward strand.
AAAACGAAACTAGGTCGATTCCATTATTTATAGTTGCCTTTCCCGCGGTTTGGTTGCTTCAAAATTCCTCGGTGAAGGTCTTGGTTGATTTTAATGGTCGCTCTTTCAGATAAATTTTTTTGAAATCTGCTGAACATATCGTGGGAGTGTTTTCACGAAGTTGACCGTGGTGTCAAATCTTGGTGATAAACGTTCCTTGACGCAAAAGGCGTCTCTTGTCGTAACTTGACACTGGTACTTGGAAAACCTTCTTCAGTATAGATTTCTGCTGGGAACGAAAATGTATGGAGTCTGCAATAAACTCTGACGAAACTGCTTTTGTTCGTGTTTATCGAGGAACTTCTTCAAATTTGGATCTCATTAAGAATATTGTACAGGCAGGGAAAAACTTTTTAAGGGTGATCTTTTATATTGCTATTCGATAAGCACTTGAGAAATGTATTGAAACTGTAGCTCCAATATATATATATATATATATATATATATATATGCAAAATGTATGGGTAAAAGACCTCTCTCTCTCTCTCTCTCTCTCTCTCTCTCTCTCTCTCTCTCTCTCTCTCTCTCTCTCTCTCTCTCTCTCGGGAATTTCCTCCTTTATCTTTCTCAATTTAGTAACGATCAATCCTTATTTTACTATTTCAAATGCCAATTTCTCTTCTCAGTAAACGTCTTGACTCAAAAGGCACTCACATAATGTGTATATATGTGTATGTGTGTGTGTGTGTGTGTGTGTGTGTGTGTGTGTAGAGAGAGAGAGAGAGAGAGACTCGTGTGTGTGTGTGTGTGTGTGTGTGTGGTGTGTGTGTGTGTATAAAATTATTATATATGCAGTGTGTGTATATATATACCGGGTCCATATTCCTAAATAAATGTTCTAAACTAAAAAAAAACCATTGGAGTTTGTTAATGAGCAATGTTTTCGTCATTTTTCTAACACAATATTTAACTTTACACAAATGTTTGACATTATTTTTGGAAATAGATCAACTGGAATGTTGTTGATCACCTTATAGACTGGTCTTTAGGCCTTGAATTGTCTTAGGCTTGGTAGAATAGATCCTATCATTTATGTAACCCCACAAAAAAAAAGTCAGGGGGTGTAAGGTCAGGTGAGTTTGGGGGCCATTCCACTGGCTCATAAAGGGAGCTTAGTCGCCCGGAAAATGCTTCCTCAAAAAGTTGCGAGTTTCACAAGCAGTGTGTGAAGGTACTCCATCCTGCTGAAACCACTGTGAATGACTTACCGTCGTGACCTCGTCACCTACCACTATTACCCTTATGTTGATTGCTTACATTTCCTTTTGTTTGAAATTTTCTAACAATTCGTAGATACTGTCTTTCTATCGTGTGGATCTCTGCATCCATATTCTCTGCAAAAGTTCCTCCGCACCTGCGTCACAGAATTTGTCTCATGAAACTAGTCAACGAGCTTGATTTTCTGTTCCAGCTTCAAACGCGGCATCACTGCTTGAGGTTTCAGCCATATTGTTCCGTGTAGAGTAGGCCCTTAGGCTTAGTCAAGACTTAGCCTTAAGTGTTTTGCACGAATCTGTCAGGAAATGGATGGCAGTTTCGTACAAAACACCTCAAAATTAACCAGAAAAGTTTGCTCTCGTCATTTTCGTTTAAACTAACGAAAATATCACAACTTAACCTAACCAATCATCAAGGGCGTACAGTTGACCTAACCTGGCATTCAATTAACCTAACCAGGCATTCAGTTGACCTAACAGGTTAATATTGGTTATTTCACCTAAATATCTTCTGATCTTTTCGTATTAGGCACTCACTGTCACATTTCGGGCAAGTTAAGGATGAGAGAATAACGCTGTAATTGATAAAAACATCCACTCCTTTGTCTTCATCTAGGGCACATGACGATTCAAGTTCTCAAAGTCGAAATCACACGAACGGCACGTCATAATTCTATCACAAACACCGCCAAACTGAATCCAATTAGAAAAAAAAATAGACAGAACTAAAACCAACAAACTAATTAAGTCGCAGAGTAGCGAAGAAATAGCCCAATCAGGAAAAATATTTTATGAAAAAAAGTACATTATAGCCAAAACAGAAAATATATTTTATTAAAAAAAGTACATTTGAACAAATTTGCACAACATAAGATATATATTTTCTTAGTCAGTTTTGAATGGCAATTCAATATATTGTACTGTTTTAACCGCGCGTGAGTGGGTGAAAAGACGAATATTAACCAATACAAGTCTTCTTTGGCCTTACTAGCCTATAGTCTATTGGTAGCAGTATCATCTTTTCCTAATTTCTCCGAAAGTTATTGCTTTACGTATGAAATGGTGTCAAACGGCTTTAATATATAATATTTATTAGTTATTAAGTAACGAGAGATTAGAAATGTATTGATATATGCGCATAAATATAGGCCGAATAAAAACCCCAACCTATTATTACCTTTTTGAAGAAGAAACCGCAATAATGAAACATACATTCAGTATGAAATAACAAGCAAATAAAAATAGACATTTTTAGGGTATCCTTTGATGAAAGTTAATAATTGGACAATGTTTTATTTTTATAAAATAAAATTACCAGTAAATTCTGAATAGCCTTTTAAAATGTCATGATTAAGGTGATTTTGGTAAATAGAAATTGTAAATAAATTTATAAATAATAGTTAAACACGAGACTAGTTGGTGTTTATTTACAAAATGATGTTATATATTATAATATCACATCATAAGTTATAACTGTCGTTACAAAAGTGGACCTTCTCTGTCAATGGGGGTCGTTCGACCCCCGATCCCCCCTTCCTTGGCTACGGGCCTGAAGATTGTGTATATTCGATTTTCTTAGATAAAACATACACAGTCTTCAGCAACTTTATTGCTACATATTAATTAATTCGCTAAAAATGAGCGAAGCTGTTTATATGTCAAATAGGAACACAATTAATAACTGGAAATGACGTCCAGCAGTCAAATTAATTTTGATGGACATTAAACTACATATGGGAATAAAAGAGTTGTTCCTTAAATATTTCATTTTCTGTAAAGGCTATATAGAAAACAAATATATCTGGGATACTGCTCTATAACCTAAAATTTTTTAGTATAGTGTGTGTGTATACCAAAGAAAACATTTAAAATGAGTCGAATATGAATTTGAACCCATATAATTACTTACATTAGAAGTAAAATATGAGAACGCTTTTATCGACGGTGTTGACACATTTTAATTAAAAACAAATGGTGAAGTAAATACATAATTATTATATATAACGTTGCACAAAAAAATTGGTAACGTTCTCGCTTCTATGAATCGTGTTTGGCCGAATAATGGAAGTTATTTTTTTTCCATACAAATTGTTAATGAAAGTATTTTCAGTTGAATTTCAATGTTCATACAATATTTTGATCGTTTCAAAATGGTTACTATATAGTAACCATTTTGAAACGATCAAAATATTGTATGAACATTGAAGTTTGCAATTTGTTGCAAGAGAAAAGGTTGAAAAAAATACTTTGACCCTGGAAAAGCAGCCAAGGAGATTTTAGAGGAAAGAGGAGAATATATGAACTAGCTCTACAATTACTCTATGCACACACAGACATAGAAATCACCTAATAATTTTTTTATGCAAGGAGGAGGGCCAAAGGCGAATGCCCGCAAAAACGCCCCCACCCACTCTATGAATAAACTTTACACGCCTGTCATACAGTTTACAATACAGTCCACAGCAAAGCCTAATTTAACTCTAGCCCTAAAAAAGTGCCTACAATATGGTACTGTCAAAGGTGGGCAGGACCGAGTTCCAGGAACTCGGTCCTTTTTAAGGACCGTGAGCGGGAAAGTCGGTCCTTTTCTCAGTGATGAAATGAGGAGCGACGGTCCATTTTTAAGCAATTCCGGACGGTCTTTTTTAGTGATTTTAGTGTGTTTGGACACCAGCAGCAGCGAGGGTGAGAATGACCAGGACAATGACGACTTCTTTGAGGCTCTCTACGAGGGCGGGGAGAAGACGAAGGAGACCGGGGCCAAGTTGGTGGAGACATTTCACAGCGAGAGGCCTGTGAAACCCTTCATCTTCAACAAGGACTCGTTCCCCAGCCCGGCGTTGAAGGACTTGTTCATCAAGTTTAACACGCCTATCCCATCCAGTGCCGCCGTGGAGAGGCTCTTCTCTTTGGGGAAGGACGTCCTCAAGCCGAAAAGGTCAGGGCTCAGTGACAGCCATTTTAAAATGCTAGTCTTCTTGAAGGGAAACTCAAGCATTTAACTTAACTTTTTTTCATCATTTATGTATTGTATTAATTATAATTTACGTTAATAAAATTAAAGATTTCCGGTGTCTTTAATTTCATTTTTATCAAATTTTTCACTTATATTATATATAAGGACCGAGGACCGAGTCGTTCCTAGGTCCTATCTTCAGAAAGGACCGGGACCGTCGGTCCAGTTTGAGGCAAGGACCGGGACCGGGACCGTCGGTCCTTTTTGAGGCCCGGGTGCCCACCTTTGGGTACTGTATATAGTACCTTTATTTCATAAATAAATACAAAATATTAATTTACTGTATTAAATAATTACATTGCCTCGGGATTTGCGATAAAGCCTATTAGAAATGGGGAAATTGCCATGGGCAGAACAAAATATGTAGCCATTGGGCCTACATAACAAGAAGTAAGAGCGCATTTTTCGGTATCAAAGTTTTCCATCGCAACGACTCGTGGGAAATTTGAGACAGGAAAGTAACGGAAACTTGAAGACTGACAGCAGAGGAAATTTGCAGTCCCAACACTGAGAAACATTGGAAGACGGGAAGGAGCTATTTAGTTACTAGCCTCGCTTTAAGCAAGGAAGATGTATTTTATCTTCCTACAAGTTCTGAGTGAAACACTAATAAACAAATACTAATAAAACTAGAGGATGGGCCTATCCCTTTATATAATTAAACAGAATTACTTAAATTAAATTAGACTCGACAAATAGCAGAAACGAAATGAATTTTCGGCATCAAAATTATAATAGTGGTTATTTAAATATTTGTCATTCACTAACGATGTGAATACATTACAATCTGTCACAACCACAATAGTTTACATAGCACACTTAATTAAGGCAGTGGTTAACTGCTAGGCCGTTGGCTCAATTGGTTAAAGCTTGTGGCAATGCACATAATATTTATATTTTTACCACAATTTTACTTAATACACTTCTTTTGATACATTCGCTATATTAGCATGAATGTATCAATTTGTTTCTATATGTACCAGTTTTTATCAATAAATCAAATTTTAAATTTTTTTTTACCAGAAATAAACACTTATTATTATTATTATTATTATTACTACTATTATTAATACCGCTGTCTGTGGTTATGATACATGTCCAAACTTGCCTCCCAGCCGCGAATGTAAAAACCGGTTCCATTTCAACTCAACCAGTGCTAAGTCAACCAGTACAGTACCAACTCAACCAGTACCATCAAACCAACACTGATTCAATCAGTAAAGCTGGCATGCAAAGCATGAATTGTACTTCACTTAATAATACCATTATGAGTAGGCTATTCAGCTTTGAATGTTAGCACTCTCCCTCCACTGGCTGAAACCAGTCCCAGCTCTGCGACACGTGGACTCGGAGTGCTTTTGCGGACCTTTTTTTTTTTTTTGTATTTTATACTTTTGTGTGTCGTGTTCCCAGATTAAAGGCTAGACAGGGAACATTCTCAACCCTGAAGGAAAATAGTTTTGTTGTGAGAGGAACAAGACTGTTCATCCAGCTAGCCAAGGAACTAAGGAACACGAGTGGTGTAGTGGTGGATATCTTCAAAAGAAGACTACACATCTGGCTCAGAATAATTCCAGATGAGCCGGGGTTACCTGGCTATGTGAAGTGGAGAGCACAAGAAATCAACTCTACTTCACCACACCAACTCAAGAGGAGGGGCAACAAGCTTGACCTCTGTGAAATGAGGCATCATCGCACGAAACATTTGAAAGGTCGAAAGGTATATGAACTGCACACTTAAACACGTGAAATGAATAAATGAATGATGCAAACCCACGAGGAAGAAGAAAAAATTATTTCAAGGCCTTTCGTGTATTCAGCAGTACACCTTTTTCTTTTTCCTTGTGGATTTGCCAGGTTCAGACACGTGAAGTGCCATGTTTCTCAAGAAATACAAAAAAATATAGCGAAGCCGCTAAACTTACTCTGGAAGAATTTACTCAACACAGGCCAAATCCACTCCCATTAAAGAACGTGAGCATTACCTTATTCAAGGTATGTCAACAGCGCAATACCCAAGAACTATCGGCCAGTAGCTGTCACCTCCGACCTTGTAAGGTGCTTCGAGCGTGTAATTAAAGAAAAATTACTTACTATCTACAAGTAAAGAATTTATTCAACCCGAGCCAGCATGGATTTAGGACTGGAAGATCATACCTATCACCAGGGCCGTTTCCTGGCATAAGCAGATTAAGCGGCCGCTTAGGGCCCCGCTGCCAGAGATGGGCACGATCTTGATCTTCAAGATCAGATCGTGATCTTGAAGATCAAGATCGTGATCTGATCTTGAAGATCACTTTTATTATGGTGATCTTGATCTAAGATCACTTTATTTCTTGTGATCTTGATCTTGAAGATCACTTTAGACTTCAAGATCACTTTTAATTTCAGATTCTTAAATATGCCGCTATGCGAATGTCATTTGTTTTTTGTCCAAGCGACATCTGGTGGCAACTTTGTTCAACACCGACTGTTTGTTTTCTGTTAGTTGGGTGACTTGCGTCATGCGTGGGCTCATGGAAGGTGTAGTTGCTGTGGAATTTAGGCTCGTAAAAAGTGTAATTTACTGTGCAATTATGTTAAAAGTGTTATATTAACCCCTTCGATCATGACTTATGACATAGGGTAAAAAAGAAATTTGCCTTTATGTGTGGGTATATAAGAACCAATATGGTTTATTTTTCAGCTACCAAATTGGGTACCCAGTGACTGAAAGGGTTAATATATTATTATATATAGGCATAAAATATAGCCTATAGGTCCATATTCATAATAAATTAATTCTAAACATATTTTATTTACAGATTGAATTTTTTAATGAGTGCAATTTTACAACTTCAACAGGCTCCCAAGGGAACCAAATATTCTAGGTTGTCACCAGAACAGTATTCAATATATTTAGATGACAATGTTGGTAATAAGGATCAATCTGTGCTATTGAACGGAAAATATTTTCAAATTGTCGAAAAAACTGGAAACAGTATCAAAGTTATTTGTAGGCAGTGTACAAAGAAAACTACAATTCTGTCTGCTGGCCTCGACTCAACAAGCAATCTTCTGAGGCACCTCAGGGTTAGTACTACTTAGTAACTAAGTAGTAAGTAGCAACATTAACATAATGGTTCAAGTCATATTTTAAGTGACTGGTGCCATACAAGACTAATGCTACATTTACATAGACGTCCATTTGAATATATTGTGCACTTCAGATATTAATAGATTATGGACTAGTAACTACATTAAAAACTGCCGATATCCA